>MJUU01053539.1:5491-40663 GCA_002080025.1 Modiolus philippinarum
CGTTGACATACTACTGAAAGCTTAGATCAAGAGGAATCCAAAGAAAAAAATCTCATTGAAATCCGATGAAAAATAAAAATTCTACATAATCTGCAAATTCGCAATTTTGGCCCCGTTCGGCCCCTCATAGCTGGGAAAGGAAACAAGTTACCAAAAATCTAATAGCTGAGTGCTATATTAATTTTTCGCAAGGAATCCATTGAAAAAAACTGCATCAAAATCGGACTTAAAATAAAAAAAATATTTTTTTTTGAGATTTGCCCCTGTTGGGCCCCATTTATCTCGTGAGTGGTACATGCTACGTGAAATCCGTTAGCATATTTCAGATTGGAAATTTCCTCAGGAGCACACTGAAACAAACCCCATCAAAATCCAATAAATAATAAAGATTCTACAGTCAAGTATGTGAAAACACCTCATTTAACCCTTTTTTGGCCCCTAATTCTGAAATGGGTGGGGCAAAAACCTAAAGGAAAAAAACGTTTCTCAAGAATGTTCCAAGAAACATCATACTAAGATTTGAAAACAATCCATCCACTAGAACCAAAGTTATGCTGTCCACAGACACGAAAATACCTAATTTTACCCCTTTTTGGCCCCTTTTTTGCCTCTTTTTCAAAAACGGGTTGGGCAGGGAACACGAAATTAAAACCCGGGCTTAAGCTTGTGCCAACAAACATCATACTAAAATTTGATAACAATCCGTTCACTAGAACTAAAGTTATGCTGTCCACAGACGCCGACGCCGACGCCAGCGCCATACCATAATACGACCGCAAAATTTTTGCGGTCGTATAAAAACAGAATATGATTGAACATTGTTCACTCATAGGTCTTCAGTATTAAAATGATTTCTCACCGTCAACTGAATGTATTTTGATGTAATAAAAGAACTTTCTTTATGACAACCAGCTAACTCAAAAGTCCGTATTGGCTTTGAAGGGTGAATTTTATCTAATTTCACAAAATTCGGTACATAATGACTCCCAAACACGAGAACCCTTACGACAAACACGGTGTACCACCTTCATTGAACTGACACAGGTACAGCTCGGGATATCCTTACTTATGCGACTAAGGTTTAATTTTCCTTTTATTTTACCGATAACCCAAGCTGGTACTTTCTAGTCTTACATAGAAATAAATAGTTCGCAGATTTTTCCTTTATATAATTCAACATAGTAAGATCGTAATTCCAACATGTCTTATCGTTTCCCCCATTGAATTTTGCGTCCTTCCATTTGATAAAACTCTATACTATAGTTTCTCAAATATTTACTTTAGATATGGTCTACTCATGACCATACATATCTGGTCAAGATTGGTTGACGAGGCCAGACGTCTCCTAAATATTTCCGACCGTGAAAGTTTTTTTTCTTTCAAGTTTTGTAGCACTCGAAGCTATCGAGACTGGAAAATATTTTCGGTGTTTTAAATTCGACCTTCCTACTTATTACGGATTTTTCGCCTAACATTCCCGTGATTATAGAATTGATTACAGATTTTCCGTAGAGGTCAGGTAATTTAACAAGAGGCTCTCATGACCCAGTATCGCGTACTTCGCCAAAAGACCTTTCAATACTCACACAGAATACAGTAATGTGCATGCTATGTTGGCTGACGAGGGAACAAAAAGGATAAATTGCAACAAAGTTTAGTGCCATATTGTCTTTGGATTTTAGATGAAAGATTTCTTAACTTTCCCTTAGGTTCCTATGTATAACATGGACAAACAGACGACAGATACCAAGTGATGGTAATAACTCTCAACAGCCCTGTGGGTAAGGTAAGATAATAGACAGACAGACGACAGATACCAAGTGATGACAATAACTCACAACAGACCTGTAGGTAAGGTAAGATAATAGGCAGACAGACGACAGATACCAAGTGATGGCAATAACTCAAAACAGCCCCGTGGGTAAGGTAAGATAATAGACAGACAGACGATAGATACCAAGTGATGACAATAACTCACAACAGCCCTGTGGGTAAGGTAAGATAATAGACAGACAGACGACAGATACTAAGGTATGGCAATAACTCACAACAGCCCTGTGGGTAAGGTAAGATAATAGACAGACAGACGACAGATACTAAGGTATGGCAATAACTCACAACAGTCCCGTGGGTAAGGTAAGATAATAGACAGACAGACGACAGATACTAAGTGATGGCAATAACTCACAACAGCCCTGTGGGTAAGGTAAGACAATAGACAGACAGACGACAGATCCGCAGTGATGACAATAACTCACAACAGTCCTGTGGGTAAGGTAAGAAAAAAGATAGACAGACGACAGATACCAAGTGATGGTAATAACTCACAACAGCGCTGTGGGTAAGGTAAGATAATATACAAACGACAGATACCAAGTGATGACAATAACTCACAACAGTCCTGTGGGTAAGGTAGTATAACAGACAGACAGACGACAGATACCAAGTGATGGCAATAACTCACAACAGCCCTGTGGGTAGGGTAACATAAAAGAATAATAGACAGACAGATGACAGATACCAAGTGATGACAATAACTCACAACAGTCCTGTGGGTAAGGTAAGATAATAGACAGACAGACCACAGATACCAAGTGATTGCAATAAATCACAACAACCCTGTGGGTAAGGTAAGATAATAGAAAGGCGACAGATACCAAGTGATGGCAATAACTCACAACAGCCCTCTGGGTAAGGTAAGATAAGAGACAGACAGACGACAGGTACCAAGTGATGACAATAACTCACAACAGTCCTGTGGGTAAAGTAAGATAATAGACAGACAGACCACAGATACCAAGTGACGGCAATAAATCACAACAACCCTGTGGGTAAGGTAAGATAATAGATAGACGACAGATACCAAGTGATGGCAATAACTCACAACAGCCCTCTGGGTAAGGTAAGATAATGGATAGACGACAGATACCAAGTGATGACTATAGCTCATGGCAGCCCTGTGGATAAGGTAAGATAATAGGCGGACAGACGACAGATACCAAGTGATGACAATAACTCACAACAGTCCTGTGGGTAAGGTTAGAAAAAAGATAGACAGACGACAGATACCAAGTGACAGCAATAAATCACAACAGCCCTGTGGGTAAGGTAAGATAATATACAGACGACAGATACCAAGTGATGACAATAACTCACAACAGTCCTTTGGGTAAGGTAGTATAATAGACAGACAGACGACAGATACCAAGTGATGGCAATAACTCACAACAGCCCTGTGGGTAGGGTAACATAATAGAATAATAGACAGACAGACGACAGATACCAAGTGATGACAATAACTCACAACAGTCCTGTGGGTTAGGTAAGATAATAAACAGACAGACCACAGATACCAAGTGATTGCAATAAATCACAACAACCCTGTGGGTAAGGTAAGATAATAGAAAGACGACAGATACCAAGTGATGACAATAACTCACAGCAGCCCTGTGGGTAAGGTAAGATAAGAGACAGACAGACGACAGGTACCAAGTGATGACAATAACTCACAACAGTCCTGTGGGTAAAGTAAGATAATGGACAGACAGACCACAGATACCAAGTGACGGCAATAAATCACAACAACCCTGTGAGTAAGGTAAGATAATAGATAGACGACAGATACCAAGTGATGACAATAACTCACAACAGCCCTCTGGATAAGGTAAGATAATGGATAGACGACAGATACCAAGTGATGACTATAGCTCATAGCAGCCCTGTGGATAACGTAAGATAATAGGCGGACAGACGACAGATACCAAGTGATGGCAATAAATCACAACAACCCTGTGGGCAAAGTAAGGTAATAGACAGACAGACGACAGATACCAAGTGATGACAATACCTCACAACAGCCCTGTGGGTAAGGTAAGATAATAGATAGACGACAGATACCTAGTGATGACAATAACTCACAACATTCATCTGAGTAAGGTAAGATAATAGACAGACAGATGACAGATACCAAGTGATGGCAATTAATCACAACAGCCCTGTGGGTAAGGTAAGATAATAGATAGACGACAGATACTAAGTGATGGCAATAGCTCACAACAGTCCTGTAGGTTAGGTGAGATAATAGACAGACAGACGACAGATACCAAGTGATGGCAATAAATCATAACAGTCCTTTGGGTAAGGTAAGTTAATAGATAGACGACAGATACTAAGTGATGGCAATAACTCGCAACAGTCCTGTGGGTAAGGTGAGATAATAGACAGACAGACGACAGATACTAAGTGAGGGCAATAACTCACAACAGCCATTTGGGTAAGGTAAGATAATAGGCAGACAGACGACAAATACTAAGTGATGGCAATAATTCACAACAGCCCTGTGGGTAAGGTGAGATAATAGACAGACGACAAAACCCAAGTGAAGGCAATAAATCACAACAGTCTTGTGGGTAAGCTAAGATAATAGATAGACGACAGATACCAAGTGATGGCAATAACTCACAACAGTCCCGTGGGTAAGGCGAGATAATAGACAGACAGACGACAGATACTAAGTGATGGCAATAACTCACAACAGCCCTGTGGGTAAGGTAAGATAATATACAGACAGACGGCAGATACCAAGTTATGACAATAACTCACAACAGTCCTGTGGGTAAGGTAATATAATAGACAGACAGACGACAGATATCAAGTGATGGCAATAACTCACAACAGCCCTGTGGGTAAGGTAAGATAATAGATAGACGACAGATACCTAGTGATGACAATAACTCACAACATTCATCTGAGTAAGGTAAGATAATAGACAGACAGACCACAGATACCAAGTGATGGCAATAACTCACAACAGCCCTCTGGGTAAGGTAAGATAATGGATAGACGACAGATCCCAAGTGATGACTATAGCTCACAGTAGCGTGGATAAGGTAAGATAATAGGCGGACAGACGACAGATACCAAGTGATGGCAATAAATCACAACAACCCTGTGGGTAAAGTAAAGTAATAGACAGACAGACGACAGATACCAAGTGATGACAATAACTCACAACAGCCCTGTGGGTAAGGTAGGATAATAGACAGACAGACGACAGATACCAAGTGATGGCAATAACTCACAACATTCATCTGAGTAAGGTAAGATAATAGACAGACAGACGACAGATACCAAGTGATGGCAATTAATCACAACAGCCCTGTGGGTAAGGTAAGATAATAGATAGACGACAGATATTAAGAGATGGCAATAACTCGCAACAGTCCTGTGGGTAAGGTGAGATCATAGACAGACAGACGACAGATACCAAGTGATGGCAATTAATCACAACAGCCCTGTGGGTAAGGTAAGATAATAGATAGACGACAGATACTAAGTGATGGCAAAAGCTCACAACAGCCCTGTGGGTAAGTGGAGATAGTAGACAGACAGACGACAGATACCAAGTGATGGCAATAAATCACAACAGTCCTGTGGGTAAGGTAAGATAATAGATAGACGACAGATATTAAGAGATGGCAATAACTCACAACAGTCCTGTGGGTAAGGTGAAATCATAGACAGACAGACGACAGATACTAAGTGAGGGCAATAACTCACAACAGCCCTGTGGGTAAGGTAAGATAATAGACAGACAGACGACAGATACCAAGTGATGACAATAACTCACAACAGCCGTTTGGGTAAGGTAAGATAATAGACAGACAGACGACAGATACCAAGTGATGGCAATAACTCACAACAGCCGTTTGGGTAAGGTAAGATAATAGACAGACAGACGACAGATACCAAGTGATGGCAATAACTCACAACAGCCCTATGGGTAAGGTAAGATAATAGACAGACAGACGACAGATACCAAGTGATGGCAATAACTCACAACAGCCGTTTGGGTAAGGTAAGCTAAGAAGGGTCCAATATTTCGACATTGTAATATACTTGGACGATGGTAAATGATTTTAATAGCTCATACTGGCCCTTTTTGTCTGGTTGGCTAAAAACAATCGATTTAGATAAACATTAAACCAAGTCTTTGAATGAAAAGCCTAGAATTAATAAGCGGATGAAACTAAAAGTGAGTGCCAACGACTTTCCTGATTATAGATTAGAAAGCTTAAAATCTTCCGCCAAAAATATGGTTCAGTTCTCCTATCCAATGATATTTCAGGAAATTGTCCTGCATCATTTCTAACCAAATAATTTGTCGACATGCTTTTCTCTATAAAGTTTCATGAAACCGGAAATGTAGATTCCCTACCCTGTCACACATCAAAGTTCTACATATTTTTCAAAACAATGTCTTGTATGATTTCTGAGAAAAAGTAAACGAACTTATTATTGGCCATGTTTTTTAAGACCTCTTTTATGTTCATTCAAGCAGGAAGTAAACATGTTGAAGATATAAAACGTAGGGTATTGTGTTGTGTGTGGTGGTAGAGTGTTGTTGTGTGTTTGTTGTAAGGGAAATATGTTATGTGTTGGTTTGGTATTGTATAGTATGTTGGAAGGGTACTTTGGTGTGTGTTGGTAGGGTACTGTGATGTGTGTTGGTTGGGTATTGTTGAGCGTTTTGTTGGTGGGGTACTGTGGTGTGTGTTGGTAGAGCACTGTGCTGCGTGTTGGCAGAGTACTGTGGTTTGTGTTGGTAGGGCACTGTGCTGCGTGTTGGCAGAGTACTGTGGTGTGTGTTGTTAGGGCACTGTGGTGTTTGTTGGTAGGATACTGTGGTGTGTGTTGGTAGGTAACTGTAGTCTCTGTTTGTAGGGTACTTAGGTGTGTGTTGTTGGGAACTGAGGTGTTTGGATGTATGGTAGTGTGGTGTGTGTTGGTAGGATTGATGTGTGTTGGTAGGGTATTGTAGTGTCTGTTAGTAGGGTATTGTGGTGTGTTGGTAGGGTACTGTAGGGCATTGTAATGCGTGTTGGTAGGGTACTGTGATGTGTGTTGGAAGTGTACTTTGTGTGTTTGTAGGGTTCTCTGTTATGTGTCGGAAGGGTACTTTGGTGTGTGCTGGTAGGGTACTGTGGTGTGTGTTGGTAGGGTACTGTGGTGTATGTTTGAAGAGTACTGTGATGTGTGTTGGTATGTTACTGTGGTGTGTGTTGGAAGAGAACTGTGATGTGTGTTGTTAGGGTACTGTGGTGTTTGTTGGTAGGGTATCTAGGAGTGTGTTGGTAGTGTACATTGGTGTGTGTTGTAAGTGTACTTTGGCGTGTGTTGCTAGGGTAATGTGGTGTATATTGGTAGGGTACTGTGGTGTGTGTTGGAAGAGTACTGTGGTGTGTGTTGGTAGGGTACTCTGGTGTGTGTTGGTTGGGTACTGTGGTGTTTGTTGGTATGGTATTGTAGTGTTTGTTGGTAGGGTACTGTGGTGTGTGTTGGTAGGGTACTGTGGTGTTTGCTTGCAGGGTACTGTGTTGTTTGAAGGTAGGCTATTGTGGTGTGTGTTGGTAGGGTACTGTGGTGTGTGTTGGTAGGGTACTGTGGTGTGTGTTTGTTGGGTACTGTGGTGTTTGTTGGTAGGTATTGTGGTGTTTGTTGGTAGGTATTGTGGTGTTTGTTGTATAGTGGTGTATGTTGGTAGGTTATTGTGGTGTATGTCAGTAGGGTACTGTGGTGTGTTTGGTAGAGTACTGTGTTGTAATGTGTGTTGGTAGGGTACTGTGATGTGTGTTGGAAGTGTACTTTGTGTGTTTGTAGGGTTCTCTGTTGTGTGTTGGAAGGGTACTTTGGTGTGTGCTGGTAGGGTACTGGGGTGTGTTGGTAGGGTACTGTTGTGTATGTTGGAAGAGTACTGTGATGTGTGTTGGTAGGTTACTGTGGTGTGTGTTGGAAGAGAACTATGATGTGTGTTGGTAGGGTACTGTGGAGTTTGTTGGTAGGGTATCTAGGAGTGTGCTGGTAGTGTATAGTGGTTTGTGTTGTTAGTGTATTTTGGCGTCTCTTGGTAGGGTAATGTGGTGTGTATTGGTAGGGTACTACGGTGTGTGTTGGGGAGTACTGTGGTGTGTGATGGTAGGGTACAGTGGTGTTTGTTGGTAGGGTAATGTGGTGTTTGTTAGTATGGTATTGTAGTGTTGGTTGGTTTGGTACTGTGGTGTTTGCTTGTAGGGTACTGTGTTGTTTGAAGGTAGGCTATTGTGGTGTGTGTTGGTAGGGTACTGTGGTGTGTGTTGGTAGGGTACTGTGGTGTTTGTTGGGAAGGTAGTGTGGTGTGTGTTGGTTGGGTACTGTGGTGTTTGTTGGTAGGTATTGTGGTTTGTTGGTAGGTATTGTGGTGTTTGTTGTATTGTGGTGTTTGTTGGTAGGGTATTGTGGTGTTTGTTGGTAGGGTACTGTGGTGTGTGTTGGTAGAGTACTGTGGTGTGTGTTGGCATGGTACTGTGGTGTGTGTTGGTTGGGTATTGTCGTGTTTGTTGGTAGGGTATTATGGTGTTTGTTGGTAGGGTAATGTGGTGTTTGTTGGTAGGGTATTGTGGTGTTTGTTGGTACGGTAATGTAGTGTTTGTTGGTAGAGTATTGTGGTGTTTGTTGGTAGGGTACTGTGGTGTGTGTTGGTAGGGTACTGTGGTGTATGTTGGGAAGGTACTGTGGTGTGTGTTGGTTGGGCACTCTGGTGTTTGTTGGTAGGTATTGTGGTGTTTGTTGTATTGCGGTGTTTGTTGGTAGGGTATTGTTGTGTTTGTTGGTAGGGTACTGTGGTGTGTGTTTGTAGAGTAATGTTGTGTGTGTTGGCATGGTACTTTTGTGTGTGTTGGTTGGGTATTGTGGTGTCTGTTGGTAGGGTATTATTGTGTTTGTTGGTAGGGTAATGTGGTGTTTGTTGGTAGGTCATTGTGGTGTGTGTTGGTAGGGTACTGTGGTGTGTGTTGGTGGGGTATTGTGGTGTTTGTTGGTAGGATAATGTGGTGTTTGTTGGTAGGGTATTGTGATGTTTGTTGTTTGGGTACTGTGGTGTGTGTTGGTAGGATAC
The DNA here is from genome assembly GCA_002080025.1 of Modiolus philippinarum. Classification (NCBI taxonomy): domain Eukaryota; kingdom Metazoa; phylum Mollusca; class Bivalvia; order Mytilida; family Modiolidae; genus Modiolus; species Modiolus philippinarum. The sequence goes on from MJUU01053539.1 coordinate 14,424, forward strand.
TGTGGTTTGTGTTGGTAGGGTATTGTGGTGTTTGTTGGTAGGGTATTGTGGTGTTTTTTGGTAGGGTAATGTGGTGTTTGTTGGTAAGGTATTGTGGTGTTTGTTGGTAGGGTAATGTGGTGTTTGTCGATAGGGTATTGTGGTGTTTGTTGGTAGGGTAATGTGGTGTTTGTTGGTAAGGTATTGTGGTGTTTGTTGGTATGGTACTGTGGTGTGTGTTGGTAGGGTACTGTGGTATGTGTTGGCATGGTACTGTGGTGTGTGTTGGTAGGGTATTGTGGTGTTTGTTGGTAGGATATTGTGGTGTTTGTTGGTAGGGTATTGTGGTGTATGTTGGTAGGGTATTGTGGTGTGTGTTGGTAGGGTACTGTGGTGTTTGTTTGTACGGTACTGTGGTGTTTGTTGGTAGATTATTGTGGTGTGTGTTGGTAGGTTACTGTGGTGTATGTTGGGAATGTATCGTGGTGTGTGTTGGTTGGGCACTGTGGTGTTTGTTGGTAGGTATTGTGGTGTTTGTTGGTAGGTATTGTGGTGTTTGTTGTATTGTGGTGTTTGTTGGTAGGGCATTGTGGTGTTTGTTGGTAGGGTACTGTGGTGTGTGTTGGTAGAGTACTGTGGTGTGTGTTGGCATGGTACTGTGGTGTGTGTTGGTTGGGTATTGTGGTGTTTGTTGGTAGGGTGTTATGGTGTTTGTTGGTAGGGTAATGTGGTGTTTGTTGGTAGGGCATTGTGGTGTGTGTTGGTAGGGTACTGTGGTGTGTGTTGGCATGGTACTGTGGTGTGTGTTGATGAGGTATTGTGGGGTTTGTTGGTAGGGTTTTGTGGTGTGTGTTGGGATGGTACTGTGGTGTATGTTTTGGTAGGGTATTGTGGTGTTTGTTGCTAGGGTATTGTGGTGTGTGCTGGTAGGGTACCGTGTTGTTTGATGGTAGGGTATTGTGGTGTTTGTTGGTAGGGTATTGTGGTGTATGTTGGTAGGGTATTGTGGTGTGTGTTTGTAGGGTACTGTGGTGTTTGTTGGTAGATTACTGTGGTGTGTGTTGGTAGGGTACTGTGGCGTGTGTTGGTAGGGTACTGTGGTGTGTGTTGGCATGGTACTGTGGTGTGTGTTGGTAGGGTATTGTGGGGTTTGTTGGTAGGGTACTGTGGTGTGTGTTGGGATGGTACTGTGGTGTATGTTGGGAAGGTATCGTGGTGTGTGTTGGTTTTGCACTGTGGTGTTTGTTAGTAGGTATTGTGGTGTTTGTTGGTAGGTATTGTGGTGTTTGTTGTATTGTGGTGTTTGTTGTATTGTGGTGTTTGTTGGTAGGGTATTGTGGTGTTTGTTGGTAGGGTACTGTGGTGTGTGTTGGTAGGGTACTGTGGTGTGTGTTGGCATGGTACTGTGGTGTGTGTTGGTAGGGTATTGTGGGGTTTGTTGGTATGGTACTGTGTTGTGTGTTTGGATGGTACTGTGGTGTATGCTTTGGTAGGGTATTGCGGTGTTTGTTGGTAGGCTATTGTGGTGTGTGCTGGTAGGGTACCGTGTTGTTTGATGGTAGGGTATTGTGGTGTTTGTTGGTAGGGTATTGTGGTGTATGTTGGTAGGGTATTGTTGTGTGTGTTGGTAGGGTACTGTGGTGTTTGTTTGTAGGGTACTGTGGTGTTTGTTGGTAGATAACTGTGGTGTGTGTTGGTAGGTTACTGTGGTGTATGTTGGTAGGGTACTGTGGTGTGTGTTGGTTGGGTAATGTGGTGTGTGTGTTGGTAGGGCACTGTGGTGTTTGGTGGTAGGTATTGTGGTGTTTGTTGGTAGGTTATTGTGGTGTTTGTAGTCAGGGTACTGTGGTGTGTGTGGTGGAATATTGAGGTGTGTGTTGGTGGGGTACTGTGGTGTATGTTGGTGGGGTACTGTGGTGTGTGTTGATTGGGTACTGTGGTGTGTGTGTGTGTGTTGGTAGGGTACTGTAGTGTTTGTTGGTAGGGTATTGTGGTGTTTGTTGGTAGGATATTGTGGTGTGTGTGTGTTAATGGACTTCTGTGGTTTTTGTTGGTAGGTAATTGTGGTGTGTGTTGGTAGGATATTGTGGTGTTTGTTTGTAGGGTGCTGTGGTGTGTGCTGGTTGGGTACTGTGGTGTGTGTTGGTAGGGTATTGTGGTGTTTGTTGGTAGGGTACTGTGTTGTCTGTTGGTAGGGTATGTTGTGTTTGTTGGTCGGGTACTGTTGTGTGTGTTGGTAGGGTACTGTGGTGTTTGTTGGTAGGGTGCTGTGGTGTGTGTTGGCAGGGTACTGTGGTGTGTGTTGGTGGGGTACTGTGGTGTGTGTTGGTTGGGTACTGTGGTGTGTGTTGGTAGGGTATTGTGGTGTTTGTTGGTAGGGTACTGTGGTGTTTGTTGGTAGGGTATGTTGTGTTTGTTCGAAGGGTACTGTGGTGTGTATTGGTAGAGTAATGTGGTGTTTGTTGGACGGTACTGTTGTGTGTGTTGGTAGGGTATCTAGGAGTGTGCTGGTAGTGTATAGTGGTTTGTGTTGTTAGTGTATTTTGGCGTCTCTTGGTAGGGTAATGTGGTGTGTTGTATTGTGGTGTTTGTTGTATTGTGGTGTTTGTTGGTAGGGTATTGTGGTGTTTGTTGGTAGGGTACTGTGGTGTGTGTTGCTAGAGTACTGTGGTGTGTGTTGGCATGGTACTGTGGTGTGTGTTGGTTGGGTATTGTGGTGTTTGTTGGTAGGGTATTATGGTGTTTGTTGGTAGGGTAATGTGGTGTTTGTTGGTAGGGAATTGTGGTCTGTGTTGGTAGGGTACTGTGGTGTGTGTTGGCATGGTACTGTGGTGTGTGTTGGTAGGGTATTGTGGGGTTTGTTGGTATGGCACTGTGTTGTGTGTTTGGATGGTACTGTGGTGTATGCTTTGGTAGGGTATTGCGGTGTTTGTTGGTAGGCTATTGTGGTGTGTGTTGGTAGGGTATTGTGGTTTTTGTTGGTAGGGTATTGTGGTGTATGTTGGTAGGGTATTGTGGTGTGTGTTGGTAGGGTACTGTGGTGTTTGTTTGTAGGGTACTGTGGTGTTTGTTGGTAGATAACTGTGGTGTGTGTTGGTAGGGTACTGTGGCGTATGTTGGTAGGGTACTGTGGTGTGTGTTGGTTGGGTAATGTGGTGTGTGTGTTGGTAGGGCACTGTGGTGTTTGGTGGTAGGTATTGTGGTGTTTGTTGGTAGGTTATTGTGGTGTTTGTTGTCAGGGTACTGTGGTGTGTGTGGTGGAGTATTGTGGTGTGTGTTGGTGGGGTACTGTGGTGTGTGTTGGTGGGGTACTGTGGTGTGTGTTGATTGGGTACTGTGGTGTGTGTGTGTGTGTGTGTTGGTAGGGTACTGTGGTGTGTGTTGGTAGGGTATTGTGGTGTTTGTTGGTAGGGTACTGTGGTGTTTGTTGGTAGGGTATGATGTGTTTGTTCGAAGGGTACTGTGGTGTGTATTGGTAGAGTAATGTGGTGTTTGTTGGACGGTACTGTTGTGTGTGTTGGTAGGGTACTGTGGTGTTTGTTGGTAGGGTGCTGTGGTGTGTGTTGGTAAGGTACTGTGGTGTGTGTTGGTGGGGTACTGTGGTGTGTGTTGGTTGGGTACTGTGGTGTTTGGTAGGGTTTTGTGGTGTTTGTTGGTAGGGTGCTGTGGTGTGTGTTGGTAGGGTATGTTGTGTTTGTTGGTAGGGCACTGTGGTGTGCGTTGGTAGGGTACTGTGGTCTTTGTTGGACGGTATTGTGGTGTGTGTTGGTAGGGTATTGTGGTGTTTGTTGGTAGGCTATTGTGGTGTGTGGTGGTAGGATGATGTGGTGTTTGTTGGTAGGATACTGTGGTTTGTTGGTAGGTTACTGTGGTGTGTGTGTTGGTAGGTTACTGTGGTGTGTTGGTAGGGTAATGTGGTGTGTGTTGGTAGGGTATTGTGGTGTGTGTGTTAATGGAGTTCTGTGGTGTTTGTTGGTAGGGTATTGTGGTGTGTGTTGGTAGGATATTGTGGTGTTTGTTGGTAGGGCGCTGTGGTTTGTGTTTGTAGGGTACTGTGGTGTGTATTGGTGGGGTACTGTGGTGTGTGTTGGTAGGGTGTTGTGGTGTTTGTTGGTAGGGTACTGTGGTGTTTGTTGGTAGAGTATGTTGTGTTTGTTGGTAGGGTATTGTGATGTGTGTTGGCATAGTACTGTGGTGTTTGTTGGTAGGTTATGTTATGTTTGTTGGAAGGGTACTGCGGTGTGTATTGGTAGGGTACTGTGGTGTTTGTTGGACGGTATTGCGGTGTTTGTTGGTAGGGTATTGTGGTGTTTGTCGGTAGGCTATTGTGGTGTGTATTGGTAGGATACTGTGGTGTTTGTTGGTAAGATACTGTGGTGTGTTGGTAGGTTACTGTGGTGTGTGTGTGTTGGTAGGTTACTGTGGTGTGTGTCTTGTTAGGTTACTGTGGTGTGTGTTGGTAGGTAAATGTGGTGTGTGTTGGTGGTTGAATATTGTGGTGTTTGTTGGTACGGTGCTGTGGTGTTTGCTGGTGGGGAACTGTGAGGTGTGTTGGTAGGATGCTGTTGAATATTTTGTCGGTACGGTACTCCGATGTGTTTAAGTAGGGTACTATTAGTTGTGTTGGTAGGGTATTGTGGTGGGTGTTGGTAGGATACTCCAGTGTGTTTTAGTAGGGTACTGTGGTGTGTGTTGGTAGGTTACTGTGGTGTATGTTGGTAGGGCACTGTGGTGTGTGTTGGTAGGGTATTGTGGTGTTTGTTGGTAGGGTATTGCGGTGTTTTCTGGTAAAGTAATGTGGTGTTTGTTGATAGGTTATTGTGGTGTTTGTTGTTAGGGTACTGTGTTGTGTGTTGGTGGAGTACTGTGGTGTGTGTTGGTAGGGTACTTCGGTGTGAGTTGGTAGGGTACTGTGGTGTGTGTTGATGGGGAAATGTGGTGTGTGTGTTGGAAGGGTACTGTGGTGTTTGTATGTAGGGTATTGTGGTGTTTGTTGGTAGGGAATTGTGATGTGTGTTGGTAGGGTATTGTGGTGTTTGTTGGTAGGTAATTGTGGTGTGTGTTGGTAGGGTATTGTGGTGTTTGTTGGTAGGGTGCTGTCGTGTGTGTTGGTAGGGTACTGTGTGGTGTGTTGTGGGGTACTATGGTGTGTGTTGGTAGGGTATGTTGTGATTGTTGGTAGGGCACTGTGGTGTGTGTTGGTAGGGTACTGTGGTCTTTGTAGGACGGTATTGTGGTGTTTGTTGGTAGGGTATTGTGGTGTTTGTTGGTAGGCTATTGTGGTGTGTGTTGGTAGGAAACTGTGGTGTTTGTTGATAGGATACTGTGGTGTGTTGGTAGGTTACTGTGGTGGGTGTGTGTTGGTAGGTTACTATGGTGTGTGTTGGTAGGGTAATGTGTTGTGTGCTGGTGGTAGAATACTGTGGTGTTTGTTGGTAGGGTGCTGTGGTGTTTGCTGATGGGGAACTGTGGTATGTGTTGGTAGGGTGCTGTTGAATATTTTGTTGGTAGGGTACTCCGGTATGTTAAAGTAGGGTACTGTTGGTTGTGTTGGTAGGGTACTGTGGTGGGTGTTGGTAGGGTACTCCGGTGTGTTTTAGTAGGGTACTGTGGTGTGTGTTGGTAGGTTACTGTGGTGTATGTTGTTAGGGTACTGTGGTTTGTGTTGGTAGGGTATTTTGGTGTTTGTTGGTAGGGTTTTGTGGTGTTTGTTGGTAGGGTATTGTGGTGTGTGTTGGAAGAGTACTGTGGTGTGTGTTGGTAGGTACTGTGGTGTGTGTTGGTTGGGTACTGTGGTGTTTGTTGGTATGGTAGTGTAGTGTTTGTTGGTAGGGTACTGTGGTGTGTGTTGGTAGGATACTGTGGTGTTTGTTTGTAGGGTACTGTGGTGTTTGAAGGTAGGCTATTGTGGTGTGTGTTGGTAGGGTACTGTGGTGTGTGTTGGTAGGGTACTGTGGTGTATGTTGGAAGGGTACTGTGGTGCGTGTTGGTAGGGTACTGTGGTGTTTGTTGGTGGGGTATTGTGGTGTTTGTTGGTAGGGTATTGTGGGGTTTGTTGGTAGGCTATTGTGGTGTTTGTTGGTAGGGTACTATGGTGTGTGTTTGTTTGTAGGATACTGTGCTGTGTTGGTAGGTAATTACTGTGGTGTGTGTGTTGGTAGGTTACTGTGGTGTGTGTTGGTAGGGTAATGTGGTGTGTTTTGGTAGGATACTGTGCTGTTTGTTGGTAGGGTGCTGTGGTGTTTGCTGGTGGGGAACTGTGGTGTGTTGGTAAGGTGCTGTTGAATATTTTGTTGGTAGGGTACTCCAGTGTGGTTAAGTAGGGTTCTGTTGTGTGTGTTGGTAGGGTACTGTGGTGTGTATTGGTAGTGTACTGTGGTGTGTGTTGGTGGGAAACTGGACATCAATGTGCGTTTTATAGTGACAGTGAAAATTAAATAAAATGATACATAAATACTATTTTTACACTTCTACCATACATCAAACTTCTACCATACATCAAGTTATATAAAATACAATTAATTATGTGATGTTTTATTTCATCAAAATTACAGAAATATATCAGATGAAAATAAAGATACCAGATGGAAAGTTACATATGATTGTGTATATAACTTAATTTTAGGTGATACAGATTCTGACATATTTGAACAAAACCATAATAAAATGAAATAATAATAAAACAATATTATTGACTGAAAATAAATTTATGGAGAGTGGGATATTATAAACATCTTGCCCTTGGATGAAGATATTAGGGAAGATTAACACACGAGGTAAAAAATTATCACCCGACACGAAGTGGAGAGTGATAATTTTTTCACCGAGTGTGTTAATCGCCCTAACATCTTCATCCAAGGGCAATATGATTTTTATTATACTGAATGCCGAGTTGAAAAAGCGTTAAAAACAATAACTAGAACAAGAACATTGAAAAGAAATAACATTACATGTCACATGGTTTGTTTTTATACTCTTTCTCAAGTGGGAATAATAATAGGTAAACTTCGGTCGGAGCGGGTGTTAATTTTCAAGATCTGCAAACTACGGACTCAGCGGTTGTTAATTTTTAAAGATCGGCAAACTTTGGGCTGAGCGGGTGTTAATTTTTTAAGATCGGCAAACTTCGGGCTGAGTGGTTGTTAATATTAGACATTAACACCCGTAGCTATGGATGGGCGGGGCTAACTATAGATTAGTCAGAATTAACAAATGCAGCTTGTCCAATGAAATTAATTAATAATAAAAGAAATTTGCATAAAGTATAATAAAATACAATACAATGATGTTTTAAGTATCTCAAATTTATGGATAGTGGGGTATAGTACAATACAAATAACTTTGTGATGTTTTAAGTATTAGAATATATACAGAAATAGATCTCAATATAATAAAGAATAAAAATGGACATCAGAACACAAAAAAATATATATAATCAATAAATTATACCAAATTTCTATCTATATTGAAACAGACATTGTTCATGTTGTTGTAGAATTTCTATTTATAATGTCAAATTCAATTTTGATTTTACCCCTACTTGTGGGGCCTCATTTTACTCAATACAACATACTGGTTCAGAAAATACATATGGTTTTGATTTTTTTTGCCAAAAAAGTTTTTTGATATATTTTAAATCTATGCAGAATGAAGACCAAGTCTGATGGCTTTTCCAATGTAACTTTTTTATTTGTAATATTTGAACCCATGTGTGGCCCCTCATTTTATTCAGAATAACGTACTGAATCAGAATAATGCCACTAAAATGAGAAATTGTAAAAAAAAATTTTTTGTAAAAAAAATGTAAAATGGTAAATTATGACAACAATTAATAATACAAACTTCACTTCAATTCATTACTGTCTCCAAATCTCTCCTGTAACCATTTAATAAGTTTAGTGTTTCTCCTCCGACTATTATGTGCTGCATTTATTGCTGACTTCATATCAAACAAATTATTATCAAACTTCTCACACAACCATTTAACAAGTTCAGTCCTACCCCATCCACATGCCTTATTCATTGCTGACTTCATATCAAACAAATTCTTATCAAACTTCTCACACAACTTTTTAACAAGTCCAGTCTCACCAGCCCTACATGCCTCATTCATTAGTTCCTTCATATCCAGTAAAGTATGATCAGACTTGTCAAGTATAATTTGAACACCCACCATGTAACCACAAGAACAAGCCCTTTTTAGTACTATCTGTACATTATATAACCCATGATACTTCTCCATCAACCATTGTATAACTTCAGTATTACTACCTCTACAGGCCTCTATAATCATGTCATCTACATCAAACAAACTACTATCAAACCTCCCACACACCTCCTTCACATAGTCAAGTTGTCCTTGTTGACATACAAACCCCACTATATATCTCACTAGTTCCCTGTCATGTTTATTGTTTACAATTACTGATGTAATCAACTGTTTCATGTTGTCATCAATATTGATTTCATGTGAAGTAAACCACCTGAATATCTGACTTAACAATGAAGTAATGTTAAAGACCTGACATACATCATGTAAACTTAACAATAACTGTACACCAGGTAAACCTTGACATCTCACTATGTTGTAACAGAAATCCCATGGTGTGTCATCATGTTTTATATTGTGATCTGTAAGTATCTTCAGTATTACAGTTGATCTCTTTACATCCAGTGTACATATAGCAAAGTTAAATGATTCCATCAGTGTCTGTTTACATGCCTTCATTACATCACTGTGTGATTCTGATGTCAGTGTGTTGTGTATATTGTCATACAAACATTGGTAAACAGAGTCAACGTTACAGAACATCATTAAGGCTGATGGTAAATAGAAATTTGATGTATAGGTTTGATAATAGGGATCACTTCCTGAGAATCGATGATCTCTTAACACCCCTATACCATTGTGAGATTTATTGTACTTGTATTGTTTAATCATTTCCTGTAAGATATTGTTACTTGTCATTGTTATTATCTTTGATTTACAAAGATTCTGTACAAACTGATAAGGTTCCCACTCGTAATGTGTGTCAAGTAACTGTAGTAATCTCTGAGCCAGTAAACTGTAACATGATGTTGGAACAGTAAATATAACTTCTCCTTCACTTTGTTGATAAAACTGAGGTCTGGCCATTTCTGTAATGAAATCAAACCCTAACAATGGTATAACACTTCTAGGATCAGTGACACTGTAGGATATCATAACAGCCTCAGATATCAATCTATGTTGAAAACAATAATTACCATCATTGTTAATGTTCAAATATTTCCCTTTAAGTCGTTTTGCTGAATCATGAAAGTCTGTTGTAAGAATGTTAGTAAGAGGATTTCTGTACATGGTTCTCATCATTGACAGGAATGTATCCTGGTTTATATCATGTATATTGACAGAATCACCATTCAGTAAAATGTAAACTAAAAGTGTGAAGTCTATCATACTATTTTCATCTGTTTTTCCACCTGATCTTAAATTTTCAATTTCATTTGATAATTGTTCTGTTGGGTGACAGAAAAAATTAGGACCTTGTTTGGTGAACTTTTGATGTGAAGCAAATAGATAGCATGTTTCTGGAAATCCTATCTGTGTCCCGATATCAGAATCCAGAATTTTCCGTACTGTTTCCTCATGTAAATATACTGTTGCATCAGTATCAAGAATAGAGTTGTCATTGATATTTTCTTTCTTTAGGTCATCTGTTACCAATATCTTGTTTTTCGTGAAATAATTCATGAGACAGGATTTCTTTTCTTCTACAGTCATCTGATTTTTATCTGAACTTAAATCTAATACATGTTGATCATTGAAAATTCTGTGAGGGTCTGTGTTGGTGATAAATGTCTTTTAGATATTCTTCCTCAAAGTAAGTATTACCTTTTTGTTCTTTTTTTGTATTGTTATGAATATTTTATCCAATAATTTAAAATGTACATTGTCATTATAAGAACTGTTTGTCCTTCCAAACACATCATCAATGAACACAGCATCCACAACATCAATCATATCCTGCCATTGTTCAATATCATCAAGTTGTATACATCGTTGTCTCTTACTGTGCACTGACAACTGTCGAAGTAGTTCCACGGCAATACGAGTCTTTCCAATACCAGGTTGTCCAATGAGAATTAGGATCCTGTGTTTATTTAAACATCCAAAAGCTTTGTTAACAACACTGGTGGTTACAAATGTCTCTTCAGCTGAATGACTTTTTACCATATTTTCTGTATCTTCTGTAAAAAAAAATTGTAATGAAATAAATAATTTGACAAATCTTATTAACATGCAGATATTGTGTTCAGGTTGATATCGTCAACAGATATTGTATTCAGGCAGATATCGTCAACAGATATTGTGTTCGGGTAGATATCATCAACAGCTATTGTGTTCAGGTAGATATTGTCAACAGATCTTGTGTTCAGATATATATTGTCAACTAATATTGTATTCAGGTAGATATTGTCAACAGATATTGTATTCAGGTATATATCATCAACAGATATTGTATTCAGGTAGATATTGTCAACAGATATTGTGTTCAGGTAGATATGGTCAACAGATATTGTGTTCAGGTAGATATCGTCAACAGATATTGTGATCAGGTAGATATCATCAACAGATATTGTGTTCAGGTAGATATCATCAACAGATATTGTGTTTAGGTAATTATCGTCAACAGATATTGTATTCAGGTAGACATTGTGTACAGGAAGATATTTTGTACAAGTAGATATTGTGTACAGGAAGTTATTACATAAGTACCCAAGTAAAAATTTCTGGTAATAAATCGTTAACAAATCACAAACAAATTGCATTCAAATTGTGTATATGTAATTTAGTTACTCGATTTCTTAACAATTCATTTAATGAATCGAAAAGAAATCAAAATTTGCTAAATATGGTTTTTCGATTTGATTACAATTCATTTCTCAAAACTGATTTGATTGTGATTTATTAAACCTTTCTCCGATTTGTTAACAATTCATTAACATTGTTTGTATATCTATGTTTACAGTATTCTTCATTTTTTATTTCATTACAATTTGTTAAACATGTTGAAGTATTATGGCATGCTCACAGGCATACTTCCTGCCATAAAATTCAAAAGTGGAGCCAGAATTTTGTATGTGCATAATAAGTTGAACAGTGTTAAATATTTTATGAAATGCATTGACAATTGGAAAATAAGTTAGATGTGGACATGTAGATTGTGAGTAATAAATATACAATATTTAATCTTAAATGTGGAATATTTCATTTTCATTTTTCAATTCATATATTTACATTCAAAATTTTAACATGCATGGTACATGTATCATTTTAAACGTAATATTGTTTTGAGACATAAAACAAGTTTTATTGGTAAATTAAATACTAAGCAGCAACAGTAGGTAAAAATGAAGAATTTATTTAATAAGTGCTATAGCTGCATGATCATTGATTAAATTTTATTCATGTACATGTGTTTAAATACATAGTGTGAGGTGGAACACATAACACTGCATGCATGGACCACTAATATTCCACTGTTTTCTAACTCTGCAAATTGTCATTCACTTATTTCATGCAAATAATGAGGCTTTCATTCATATTAATCAGAAACTCTGCTGGAAAATGCATGTTGTGTACATAATACACACACATTCCTATCTCTGTGTGCAATACATTGTTTGTGATTTGGTTACAATTCATTGAAATGGATTTTTGATTTGTTTGCGATTTGTTATTTCGATTTGATAACAATTTGAAAACAATTTGCTTGCGATTAATTACATGCGATTTGATCATGATTTATTAAATGCGATTTGTTAGCTCATTTGCATGCGAATTTACATCGCATTCAAATCGAGAACAAATTACAGATTTGTTCTCGATTTATTTCTGCGATTTATTTAGTGGATTTTTTTACTTGGGTAGATATTGTGTACAGGAAGATATTACACAAGTAGATATTGTGTACAAGCAGGTGATGTGTACAGATAGATTTTGTGTACAGGTATATTTTTGTACAGGCAAATATTGTTCACAAGGAGGAACTGTATACAAGTACATATTGCGTTAAGGTAAAAATCTTGTACAAGTAGAAGTTGTGTAATGGGATACATCTAAATATTATTGTGTACAGGTAGATATTACATACAAGTATATATATTAACAGGTAGATATTGTGAACAAGTAAATATTGTGTAGAGGAAGATATTATGTCCATGTAAATTTTGTGAACAAGTAGATATTGTGTACACATATATACATATATTTTTTTTGTACAGGTGATATTTATGAACAGGAAAATTTTGTGTAAAGGTAGATACTATGACCAGATTGGATGAATATTGTTTATCGTTACATTTACTTACACATGATCAAATAGTCTCTATATACAAATAATTTTTGTGGATCAATGTTCAATACATGTCATGTGATATTATTATCATATATCTAAACAGTGATCTTTGATCCAATTGTGGTTAATACATGTACTGTGTGATCTGTTGTCTTATTGTGGTTAATACATGTACTGTGTGATCTATTGTCATATTGTGGTTAAAACATGTACTGTGTGATCTATTGTCTTATTGTGGTTAATACATGTATGTGTGTCGCAGTTAAAATAGACCCTCTTGGCTATATATATGGCTGCTAGTAATAGATATAGGTGTTTAACATGTTTTATTCTGAAAATACAACATAGCACTTATAATTAACAGGCCAAATTAATCAAATATCTGCAAATACAATTTTCTACGATGACGTATTTTACACAATATGAAAAATATGACCAGCCGGAAAACATATACCAAATATACCAACGACTAAAATACTTTATCCAAATTGACAAAAGTCTAAACATAAATGTATAACATAAATACCTGAAAATACAACAGCGGTAACTTGAATAACGACTTTCAGCAGAAAGACAGATGAACCAAGAGTAACAGTGTAAAGTTAGTAGCCTAAGAATTACAACTTTTCGCGGGTGAAAGCATGCAAAATTACCCGTCCGTATTAATGTTAGTACGTATAGTTATATAAACTTTCAGGTCATAGTAGGTCATGTCAGATCATGTCAGATGAAATCAATGAATGAATATGAAAATATGAAATAATAAATATGATCAAAATATGAATAAATATGATCGAGTACAAAAATATGAATAAATCATCTGTGATTGTTCTGTTGTCTTATTATGGTTAATACGTGTACTCTGTGTTCTGTTGTCTTATTGTGGTTAATATGTGTACTGAGTGACCTGTTGTCTTATTGTGGTTCATACATGTACTGTGTTATCTATTGTCTTATTGTGGTTAATACATGTACTGTGTGTTCTGTTGTCTTATTGTGGTTAATACATGTACTGAGTGATCTGTTGTCTTATTGTGGTTAATACATGTACCGAGTGACCTGTTGTCTTATTGTGGTTCATACATGTACTGTGTATTCTGTTGTCTTATTGTGGTTATTACATGTACTGTGTTATCTATTGTCTTATTGTGGTTAATACATGTACTGAGTGATCTGTTGTCTTATTGTGGTTAATACATGTACTGTGTTATCTATTGTCTTATTGTGGTTAATACATGTACTGTGTGGACTATTGTCTTATTGTGGTTAATACATGTACTGTGTGGACTATTGTCTTATTGTGGTTAATACATGTACTAAGCAATCTGTTGTCTTATTGTGGTTATTACATGTATTGTGTTATCTGTTGTCTTATTGTGGTTAATACATGTACTGTGTGTTTCATTGTCTTATTGTGGTTAATACATGTACTGTGTGATCTGTTGTCTTATTGTGGTTAATACATGTACTGTGTGATCTGTTGTCTTATTGTGGTTAATACATGTACTGTGTGATCTATTGGTCTTATTGTGTTTAATAAATGTACTGTGTGATCTGTTGTCTTGTTGTGGTAAATACATGTACTGTGTTATCTATTGTCTTATGATGGTTAATACATGTATTGAGTGATCTGTTGTTTTATTGTGGTTAATACATGTACTGTGTGATCTGTTGTCTTCTATTTTACCGTGTGTTCTATTTTCTTATTGTGGTTAATACATGTACATGTACTGTGTGATCTATTGTCTTATTGTGGTTAATAAATGTACTGAGTGATCTGTTGTCTTATTGTGTTTAATAAATGCACTGTGTGACCTGTTGTCTTGTTGTGGTAAATACATGTACTGTGTTATCTATTGTCTTATTGTGGTTAATACATGTACTGTGTGATCTGTTGTCTTATTGTGGTTAATACATGTACTGTGTGATCTGTTGTCTTGTTGTGGTAAATACATGTACTGTGTTATCTATCATCTTATTGTGGTTAATACATGTACTCTGTGTTCTGTTGTCTTATTGTAGTTAATAAATGTACTGTGTTATCTCTTGTCTTATTGTGGTTAATATGTGTACTGTATGATCTGTTGTCTTATTTTGGTTAATACATGTACTTTGTGATCTCTTGTCTTGTTGTGGTAAATACATGTACTGTGTTATCTATTGTCTTATTGTGGTTAATACATGTACTCTGTGTTCTGTTGTCTTATTGTTGTTAATACATGTACTGTGTGATCTATTGTCTTATTGTGGTTTATACATGTACTGTGTGATCTGTTGTCTTATTGTGGTTCATACATGTACTGTGTTATCTATTGTCTTATTGTGGTTAATACATGTACTCTGTGTTCTGTTGTCTTATTGTGGTTAATACATGTACTGTGTTATCTGTTGTCTTATTGTGGTTAATACATGTACTGTGTGATCTATGGGCTGATTGTGGTTGATACACTTAATGTGTGATCTGTTGTCTTATTGTGTTTAATAAATGCACTGTGTGATCTGTTGTCTTGTTGTGGTAAATACATGTACTGTGTTATCTATTGTTTTATTGTGGTTAATACATGTACTGTGTGTTCTGTTGTCTTATTGTGGTTAATACATGTACTGTGTTATCTGTTGTCTTATTGTGGTTAATACATGTACTGGGTGATCTGTTGTCTTTTTGTGGTTAAAACATGAACTGAGTGACCTGTTGTCTTATTGTGGTTAATACATGTAGTGAGTGATCTGTTGTCTTATTGAGGTTGATACAATTACTGTTTGATCTGTTGTCTTATTGTGGTTAATACATGTAGTGAGTGATCTGTTGTCTGATTGTGGTTAATACATTTACTGTGTGATCTGCTGTCTTATTGTGTTTAATACATGTACTGTGTGATCTATTGTCGTATTGTGGTTAATACATGTATTGTGTGATCTGCTGTCTTATTGTGTTTAATACATGTACTGTGTGATCTATTGTCGTATTGTGGTTAATACATGTACTGTGTGATCTGCTGTCTTATTGTGTTTAATACATGTACTGTGTGATCTATTGTCGTATTGTGGTTAATACATGTACTGTGTTATCTATTGTCGTATTGTGGTTAATACATGTACTGTGTGATCTATTGTCTTATTGTGGATAATACATATGCTGAGTGATATGTTGTCTTATTGTGGTTAATAAATGTACTAAGAGATTTGTTGTCTTATTGTGGTTTATACATGTACATGTACTCTGTGATCTATTGTCTTATTGTGGTTAATACATGTACTGTGTGATTTGTTGTCTTATTGTGGTTAATAAATGTACTGTGTGATCTGTTGTCTTATTGTGGTTTATACATATTCTGTGCAAACTCTAGTCTGATTGCAGTTAATACATGTTATGTCTGGTCTATGGTCTTATTGTGGTTAATACATGGATTACAGTTAATACATGTACTGTGTGGTCTATTGTCTTATTGTGGTTAATACATGTACTAAGCAATCTGTTGTCTTATTGTGGTTATTACATGCACTGTGTGATCTGTTGTCTTATTGTGGTTAATACATGTACTGTGTGATCTGTTGTCTTATTGTGGTTTATACATGTACTGTGTGATCTGTTGTCTTATTGTGGTTCATAAATGTACTGTGTGATCTGTTGTCTTGTTGTGGTAAATACATGTACTGTGTTATCTATTGTCTTATTGTGGTTAATACATGTACTGTGTTATCTGTTGTCTGATTGTGGTTCATACATGTACTGTGTGATCTGTTGTCTTCTATTGGACTGTGTGTTCTATTTTCTTATTGTGGTTAATACATGTACATGTACTGTGTGATGTATTGTCTTATTGTGGTTAATAAATGTACTGATTGATCTGTTGTCTTATTGTGGTTTATACATGTACTCTGTGTTCTGTTGTCTTATTGTGGTTAATACATGTACTGTGTTATCTGTTGTCTTATTGTGGTTAATACATGTACTGTGTGATCTGTTGTCTTGTTGTGGTAAATACATGTATTGTGTTATCTATTGTCTTATTGTGGTTAATACATGTACTGTGTGTTTTGTTGTCTTATTGTGGTTAATACATGTACTGAGTGATCTGTTGCCTTATTGTGGTTAATAGATGTACCTTGTGATCTGTTGTCTTATTGTGGTTAATACATGTACTGTGTTATCTGTTGTCTTGTTGTGGTAAATACATGTACTGTGTGATCTCTTGTCTATTGTGGTTAATTCATGTACTGAGTGATCTGTTGTCTTATTGAGGTAAATACAAGTACTGTTTGATCTGTTGTCTTATTGTGGTTAATACATGTAGTGAGTGATCTGTTGTCTGATTGTGGTTAATACATTTACTGTGTGATCTGTTGGTCTTATTGTGTTTAATACATGTACTGTGTGATCTATTGTCGTATTGTGGTTAATACATGTACTGTGTGATCTATTGTCTTATTGTGGTTAATACATATGCTGAGTGATATGTTGTCTTATTGTGGTTAATAAATGTACTAAGTGATTTGTTGTCTTATTGTGGTTTATACATGTACTGTGTGATGCGTTGTCTTACTGTGGTTAATAAATGTACTGTGTGATCTGTTTTCTTATTGTGGTTAATACATGTACTGTGTGATCTGTTGTCTTATTGTGGTTAATACATGTACTGTGTGATCTGTTGTCTTATTGTTGTTAATACATGTACTGTGTGGTCTATTGTAGTATTGTGGTTAATACATGTATTGTGTTATCTATTGTCTTATTGTGGTTAATACATTTACTGTGTTGCCTGCTGTCTTATTGCAGTTAATACATGAACTGTGTGGTCTATTGTCTTATTGTGGTTAATACATGAACTGTGTTACATATTGTCTTATTGTGGTTAATACATGTACTGTGTTATCTATTGTCTGATGTGGCTTGGAAATGTACTAGGTGATCATTAGTTCAAATGTGGTAAACACATGTACTGTCAACTCTGGTCTTATTGTGTTAAATAGATGTACTGTGTCAAATCTGATCTGTTTGTTGTTAATACATGTACTGTGTGGTCTATTGTCTTATTGCTGTTAAATACATGTACTGTGTTATCTATTGTCTTATTGTGGTTAATACATGTACTGTGTGTTTTGTTGTCTTATTGTGGTTAATAGATGTACTGTGTGATCTGTTGTCTTGTTGTGGTAAATACATGTACTGTGTTATCTATTGTCTTATTGTGGTTTATACATGTACTATGTGTTCTGTTGTCTTATTGTGGTTAATACATGTAGTGAGTGATCTGTTGTCTTATTATTGTTAATACATGAACAGTGTGATCTGTATGGTCTATTGTCTTATTGCTGTTAAAAACATGTACTGTGTGATCTATTGTCTTATTGTTGTTAATACATATACTGAGTGATCTGTTGCCTTATTGTGGTTAGTACATGTACTGTGTGATCTGTTGTCTTATTAAGGTTAATGCAAGTACTGTTTGATCAGTTGTCTTATTGTGGTTAATACATGTAGTGAGTGATCTATTTTCTTATTGTGGTTAATACATATGCTGAGTGATATGTTGTCTTATTGTGGTTAATAAATGTACTAAGTGATTTGTTGTCTTACTGTGGTTAATACATGTACTGTGTGGTCTATTGTAGTATTGTGGTTAATACATGTACTGTGTTATCTATTGTCTTATTGTGGTTAATACATGTACTGTGTTGCCTGCTGTCTTATTGTGGTTAATACATGTACCAAGTGATCTGTTGGCTTATTGTGGTTTATACATGTACTGTGTTGCCTGCTGTCTTATTGCAGTTAATACATGAACTGTGTGGTCTATTGTCTTATTGTGGTTAATACATGAACTGTGTTACATATTGTCTTATTGTGGTTAATACATGTACTGTGTTATCTATTGTCTGGTGTGGCTTGGAAATGTACTAGGTGATCATTAGTTCAAATGTGGTAAATACATGTACTGTCAACTCTGGTCTTATTGTGTTAAATAGATGTACTGTGTCAAATCTGATCTGTTTGTTGTTAATACATGTACTGTGTGGTCTATTGTCTTATTGCTGTTAAATACATGTACTGTGTTATCTATTGTCTTATTGTGGTTAATACATGTACTGTGTGTTTTGTTGTCTTATTGTGGTTAATAGATGTACTGTGTGATCTGTTGTCTTGTTGTGGTTAATACATGTAGTGAGTGATCTGTTGTCTTATTATTGTTAATACATGAACAGTGTGATCTGTATGGTCTATTGTCTTATTGCTGTTAAATACATGTACTGAGTGATCTGCTGTCTTATTGTGGTTAATACATGTACTGTTTGATCTGTTGTCTTATTGAGGTTAATGCAAGTACTGTTTGATCTGTTGTCTTATTGTGGTTAATACATGTAGTGAGTGATCTGTTGTCTGATTGTGGTTAATAAATGTACTAAGTGATTTGTTGTCTTATTGTGGTTTATACATGTACTGTGTGATCTATTGTCTTATTGTGGTTAATACATGTACTGTGTTATCTATTGTCATATTGTGGTTAATACATGTACTTGGTGATTTGTTGTCTTATTGTGGTTAATAAATGTACTATGTGATCTATTTTCTTATTGTGGTTAATACATGTACTATGTGATCTATTTTCTTATTGTGGTTAATACATATGCTGAGTGATATGTTGTCTTATTGTGGTTAATAAATGTACTAAGTGATTTGTTGTCTTATTGTGGTTTATACATGTACTGTGTGATCGGTTGTCTTACTGCGGTTAATAAATGTACTGTGTGATCTGTTTTCTTACTGTGGTTAATACATGTACTGTGTGATCTGTTGTCTTATTGTTGTTAATACGTGTACTGTGTGGTCTATTGTAGTATTGTGGTTAATACATGTATTGTGTTATCTATTGTCTTATTGTGGTTAATACATGTACTGTTTTGCCTGCTGTCTTATTGCAGTTAATACATGAACTGTGTGGTCTATTGTCTTATTGTCGTTAATACATGTACTGTGTTACATATTGTCTTATTGTGGTTAATACATGTACTGTGTTATCTATTGTCTGATGTGGCTTGGAAATGTACTAGGTGATCATTAGTTCAAATGTGGTAAATACATGTACTGTGTCAACACTGGTTTGACTGTGGTAAATACATGTACTGTGTGAACTCTGGTCTGATTGTGGTAAATACATGTACTGTGTGAACTCTGGTCTGATTGTTGTAAATACATATACTGTGTCAACTCTGGTCTGATTGTGGTAAATACATGCACTGTGTGAACTCTGGTCTGATTGTACTAAATACATGTACTGCGTCAACTCTGGTCTGATGATGGTAAATACGTGTACTGTGTCTACTCTGGTCTGATTGTGGTAAATACATGTACTGTGTTAACTCTGGTCTGATTATGGTAAATACATGTACTGCTAACTCTAGTTTGATTGTGGTAAATACGTGTTCTGTGTTATCTATTGTATTTTTGTGGTTTGGAAATGTACTGGGTGATCATTAGTTCAAATGTGGTAAATACATGTACTGTGTTAACTCTGGTCTGATTGTGGTAAATAGATGTACTGTGTTAACTCTGGTCTGATTGTGGTAAATACATGAACTGTGTTAACTCTGGTCTGTTTGTGGTAAATAGATGTACTGTGTCAACTCTGGTCTGATTGTAGTAAATACATGTACTGTGTTAACTCTGGTCTGATTGTGGTAAATACATGTACTGTGTTAACTCTGGTCTGATTGTGATAAATACATGCACTATGTCAACTCTAGTCTGATTGCGGTAAATCCATTTACTGTGTTAACTCTGGTCTGATTGCGGTAAATAGATGTACTGTGTGTACTTATGTCTTATTATGATTAACACATGTAATGGGTGATTTATTGTCTTGTTGTAGTTATGTACTTGTGATCAAAACACTTATTGTATCTAATTCATTAATATGTGAGCTATTGTTGTATTGTTGTTAACACATGTACTGGATGATATATGGTCTTACAAGAGCTGACGCCGAATGGCAACCAAGTATATTCCAACTCAATGAACCCTGGACCAAAAATTCATGTTTACAAGTTACATTTTGTAATTAAGTCCACATTTTGTCAAACAAGAAGTGCACATCTGACAGCAGTCAAAATAGGAAGTTCCTTACACCTAACCATATAGAGGCTGCATACCAAGTTTGAAATCAATCCCCATCGTAGAAGCCGATGAAAAATTCATGTTTTCACTACATTTCGTAACAAAATCCACATTTTGTCAAACATGAAGTACATAACCGACAGAACTCAAAATAGGAAGTTCCTTACAACTAACCAAATAGAGGCTGCATACCAATTTTGAAATCAATCCCCCTTGTAGAAGCTGAGAAAAAATGCGACGAAAAATTCATGTTTTCACTACATTTCGTAACTAAGTCCACATTTTGTCAAACAGGAAGTACACATCTGACAGGACTCAAAATAGGATGTGCCTTACAACTAACCATAAAGAGGCTGCATACCAATTTTGAGATTCTATCCCTCTTGTAGAAGCTGAGAAAGATGCAACGAAAAATTCATGTTTTTACTACATTTCGCAACAAAATCCACATTTCGTCAAACAGGAAGCACACATCGGACAGGCCTCAAAATATGACGTTCCTAACACCTAAACATATAGAGGCTGCATACCAATTTTGAAATCAATCAATCTTGTAGAAGCTGAAAAAAAATGCGACCAAAAATTCATGTTTTCACTACATTTTGTAACTAAATCCACATTTCGTCAAACAGGAAGTATATATCTGACAGGACTCAAAATAGGATGTTACTTACAACTAACCATATAGAGGCTGCATACCAATTTTGAAATCAATCCCTCTTGTACTAGCGAGTGGGGATATAATTATTGTTAATACATGTACTGTGTGTCCTAATGTCTGATTTCTTTAAATACATAAACCAGGTGATATATGGTTTTATTGTAGTTAGTACATGTACTATGTGATCGTCTTATTGTGGTTAACACATGGTTAATATATGTACTTGGTTCATATATATTGTTTTATTTAGTGTAAAGTTAAGATTTTTATCTAGATTTGATTTCCTGACTACTTGTTTTGAATTTACCCTGAATTGCCTCACTGCCAGTGTAATTGATGTACTTTTCTTACCAGGGAATTTTGACTCCTCTAGATCACCTGCTGTCACCCTCTTTTGATATAATATATATATAATTCTAATATGGGAATAATGGAAACCATGACGACAAGCCATATGAAAATCTCCAATAACATAATGAGCGACTTCACAACAGTCTTTACGCTGAAATTGACGACGTCACAATATGTTTTGTGCACTAAAATGTCAGTAAATCTGAAGAAATGGCTGTCGTTACTGTGTACACTATAGGTCCGCTCAGATCATGAAATGTCATATATATTAGAATCAACATGATTCATGTTCGCCGCTGGTTTGTAGTAAAATTTACATATGGGTGTCCATTATTTTCGTACATTTTACCCCTCGCTCCGCTACGCTACGCTCTGGATAAAATATAAACGAAATAAAGGCCACCCATATGTAAATCTCCAACAAACCACTGGCGCCCATGAATCATTTCTTAAATAACAAATACCCAAGTTACTGTGGATTTAGTTTCTGTATATGCCCATCTCGACAACTTACAATGTATGTCTTCTCAGTGCGGATAAAACTTTAACTTTCGGAATATACAAAGTGCTTTTATTCAGCAATCTTCTGCTGTTCTTAATTTTGCCATTCCCTGCACTTCGTATATATATTGTGGTTTTTTATTCACAAGTCTTCTAGTGTTTTTTTTCCTTTCTTTGGATTCTTACTGACTTGGTGTAACTTCTTTCTTTGGCAATAATTTTATAGTAATTAAATTCAATTCTTTTCAAGCATGACTTTGATATGTGTCAGATTTGAAACTGTGTTATTTTATCTGTATTTATTTCAAAACACTGCCACTACACTGTATACACAAAACTTACCTAAAAGCTTCTTTTTCTTTTCTGAAATATAAGACATATTAAAGTATAGTTATTTTACATAACAAAGGCTGTATCACCTACTTTATTTTATTACATTCTATTATACTCATCAGAAAGTATTAGATTTATAATCAAATGAATACACTACAGTGTATAATTCTATGAATTAGAAAATTAATTCAACTATTAATCAAAGTCCTATTAAGGTAGTAGGCAATGCTTCATTCAACACTTAACTTAACCAGCACATTTCAATACCAATGACTTGTTCAGTCAGTACTCTATTACTATAGTATATTGTTTCCGAACCCATGTCTTGTTCAGTCAGTACTCTATTACTGTAGTATACTGTTTTAAGTTAAAATGTCTTGTTCAGTCAGTACTCTATCACTGTAACATATTGTTTTATGTACCATTGTCTTGTTCAGTCAGTACTCTATTACTGTAGTATACTGTTTTTTGTACCAATGTCTTGTTCAGTCAGTACTCTATTCTGTAGTATACTGTTTTATGTACCAATGTCTTGCTCAGTCAGTACTCTTTTTGTGTAGTATACTGTTTTGTGTACCAATGTCTTGTTCAGTCAGTACTCTATTACTATAGCACACTGTTTTATGTACCAATGTCTTGTTCAGTCAGTACTCTTTTTGTGTAGTATACTGTTTTATGTACCAATGTCTTGGTCAGTCAGTACTCTGTTACTGCAGTATACTGCTTAATGTACCAATGTCTTGTTCAGTCAGTACCCTATTACTGTAGCATACTGCTTTATGTACCAGTATCTTGTTCAGTCAGTACTCTATTTCTGTAGTATACTGTTCTATGTTACACTGTCCTGTTAAGTCAGTACTCTATTATAGTAGTATACTGTTTTATGTACCAATGTCTTGATCAGTATGTCCTCTATTACAGTAGTATACTGTTTTATGTACCAATAATGTCTTGTTAAGTCAGTACTCTATTACAGTAGTATACTGTTTTTTGTACCAATGTCTTGTTCAGTCAGAACTATATTTCTGTAGAATACTGTTTTGTGTTAAAATGTCTAGTTCAGTCAGTACTCTATTACAGTAGTATACTGTTTCATGTACCAATGTCTTGTTCAGTCAGTATATACTGTTTTATGTTACAATGTCTTTTTCAGTCAGTACTCTATTTCAGTAGTATACTGTTTTATTTACCAATGTCTTGGTCAGTCAGTACTCTATTACTGTAGTATACTGTTTTATGTACCAATGTCTTGTTCAGTCAGTACTCTTTTACTGTTGTATACTGTTTTATGTTACAATGTCTTGTTCAGTCAGTACTCTATTTCAGTAGTATACTGTTTTATTTACCAATGTCTTGGTCAGTCAATACTCTATTACAGCAATATAATGTTTCATGTACCAATGTCTTGTTCAGTCAGTATATACTGTTTTATGTTAAAAGAAAAAAAAGGGGAAACGGGGAATGTGTCAGAGAGACAACGAACCAAAGGGGAGTAATAACAACTCAAAGCCACAATAACATCTTCAATGAACAGTGAGAAAACCCCACACCCAACGGCAGGTCGGAGTCGGCCCCTGAATAAAGAGTAATCAAGTTCTGCGAAATAAACATCATCCTAGACTCCTATAAACATAAAGTAAACTAACTAGAAAAAAGACAAGACACACAAAGGCTTAATAAATTTCCTGACTTAGGACAGGCACAAACCTTCTGCGGCGGGTTTACACTAGTTTTATTGGCCCAAATCTTCCCCCTACAGCCAATGTGATAAATAAAAAAAAAATCGTAACAACAGTTAAATTCAGTTGGCATCAGGACTGAGTCAATTGTGAAAAATGAAACTGAAAGAACTAAATATACGGACATAAACATGAAAACACAAGAGACTACTAGCAGTTTACTGACATGCCAGCTCCAGACCCATTACCAACTGACAAAGTAAGTTATGTACCCTCAGTATACAGCTTCCACCAAGATTCCTTCCTGTCAGGAGTTTAGCATAATGATTTTTATACATATACCGGAATACTATGGAGGGGTATTTCCGCCACCAGAGAAATTCTATGCTGTAAATTTTATCTTCTCTTTTTATTGTTTTCACTTTCCTTATCCATAATTCTGCATTTTCTATATTTTATATTATAGATTCTAGGATATTAATTTATCATATTTTATATTCTTTCTTTAAATGTTCCTATTTCATCCCGACTTCTGCAGTTTTTATATTTTATATTATTGTTTCTAAAACTCAATTTGTTATATTTTATGTTCTTTCTTTAAATGTTCCCATTTCTATGCTTTGTTCGTTAAGTTCTAAATTCTTCTTTCACGACATTATATCTACCGTGTTAATTTCGAAAAATTTCATGTTTTATAATTTAAATGTTTAAAGTAAGTATTCATTGTGCATCATTCTTTAACTTTTATATTTTATCTTTTAACTTTTGTCTTTGTATTTTTGTTTTTATGTGCTTAAAATAAACGTGGCGGAAAAAACGCGTATGATTGAATTATGACAACAGATGGCGCTAGTGTTGCTGTGACAGCTGTTCTTCCACCAGCAGATTCGTCCACGACCGGGACGTTATAGGATCAATTCATCATATATTTTATTACGTATTTCAAAGACAATTTTTAATATGATGCATCAAAATGCAATTTTTAAGACGGTGAGATAAAAAAGCCTTTCCATTTAAGTGAGAATGAAGCCGGGAAAACTTGAAGGGTTCATGATTGGAAGCGGTAATAGACTTCACTGAATACTGCTTAACCCCAACAACGGTTGTGACACGGGAAACACTGAAAAATGTCACCCTGAATCGGGAAACAGGTTTTTTTAAGAATCTTTGTTAAAGTGAGTGGGACCCGGAGCCATAGTATTGGAGCCCGGAGCCCTGGTTTGGAGCTCTGAAACATAGTGTTGGAGCCCGGTGCCCTTTTGTTGGAGCCCTGAAACATAGTGTTGGAGCCCAGTGCCCTTTTGTTGGAGCCCGGAACGCTAGTGTTGGAGCCCGGAACCCTAGTGTTGGAGCCCAGAGTTCTAGTGCTTGGGCCCGGAGGCAACAAAGAATGAAGTATTAATATCGAGAAGGACCCATTGAAAAAAAAAATAATGAATAAATACATAAATAAGTAGATAAAATCAATATAAAAAGGGGGAAAAGGGGATTAGTAAGAAAGAGAAAATACACTATATACAGAGGGAAAAGCTGTTTTTGACTTTAAAAATTGCTGATATAACAACTATAAATATTCTTTTTTGAGAAGTTTAGAAGCCCTTAGAAGGATTTTTGTCTGCATATGTAAGAGATAAACTTTTGACTTCACTTCTTCTTTGGTTTCTTGACTTTCTATTGTGTGGTAGTTTTTTTTTCTTTTGAGGAGATTTAGCGTCCTTTTCGACTAGCTTTGCTGTAGACTTCTTAGCTGCTGGTGTGAATGACAATTGCCACAGAAACGACACCTCGAAAATTTATGACAAATGTATATCAGCTTGATAACGCAGTTTCAATTTTTAGTTGAAATCGCTGAATAATTGGAAAAGCGATCCCTTTGCTTGGGAAAGCTCGGCATGGCTGTATGAAGTTTCCCACTGGTTACATGTTAAATAGCACCAACTTAATCCCCAAATAGGGTTCTTTTTGTGGTGTGAATCTAGTTATACAACATTGCATAGTATGGTACAAATCGGCGACACGACACGACCCCCCAAACCACCCCCTGGTCTAGCAGGGCTAGGTATTTTCATTCTCAATTCGTGATCTGCAAATTGGAGTTATCTAATTTCCCGAATTTGAAAAATGGAAAATCCCGACGTCTCTAAAATCATACTGGTCTCGCCAACCAATCTTTATTTAAAACTGTTTAAAATTCCGGTAGCCTGAAATTTTCGTTCAATTATGTCAATACACGGGAATTTTATAGTCACCAGGTGCATTAATGGGACGGGAAATATTTTACA
>MJUU01053539.1:40821-56125 GCA_002080025.1 Modiolus philippinarum
CAGCGAGACTCTTTATAATTCTGTGTGAATATCGCGAGTTTTGAGAGTAATTTGCTCTTGACAAAAAAGAAATAGCGTAGTTTTCCCGAAATTTTTTTAAGCCATTTATTGAACAGAGATTTCTGTGCAAAAGCTAATTTCCTCCAAGGAAGTAATTTTAATTCTGAATAGACACATTTTGTGTTAACATTTTGACAAAAACCGGAAAGTTCTGATAACTAATTACATTGATGGGGAATAAAATTGGGTTCTGGGTCCCGGATTTGCATTTTTTTTAACGTTGGGCCCGGTTTCCAACACAAGGGCTCCGGGATCCAACAATAGGGCTCCGGTCTCCAGCACAAGGGATCAGGACTCCAATACTATGGTTCCGGGCTCCAACACAAGGGCTCCGGTTTCCAACATTAGAGCTCGGGCTCCACTCACTGGGCTCCGGGCTTCAGATCTGGGCTCTCCGAGAACTGTTCATGTCAATAAATTGGTGGAATTTTGTGACTAAAGACGCGATTTAAGGCACATTTTCCAGGGAAACAAATATTGCAAATTTTGATAAAATTTATCCAAAATCTACTAATTGACCACTGAAGGCTGTAATATGACCCTTGCCATTGTAAACTTCTATAAACTAGCGTGGAAATCATAGAATGCCCAGTTTCCCTAGAGCTGTGTTCGAAAATTTAATGCATGTATACTGAACTTTCAAAATGTAAAATTAAAAAGAATACGATGAGTAAATGAACTGCCCATATTGCTTGCTCATTTCTGATTCACGTACAAATGATCAAGTGTTATAAACTTTGTTTTTTTTTACCTATCCAAGAAACCAATTTTTGCCAATCCTGTGTTATTTTGGACTGAAAATCGTGATTTTCCGAGGTTAAAAACATGCCTGTATTTAGGTATCCAAATGGGTATTTCCATTTCGAATTTGTGGCCTTAAAATAGGGGTTATCCGATTTTCCGAAGTTACAAATGAGAAATCCAGTAGTCCCGAAAATCAAGTGGGTCTCGCCTTTCCCCTTTACTAAATTAGAGTTTTTTCCATCACGGCTTAAAAACTTATGCTGTATGGTGCCCTTTCCCGAAATTCATCATTTTTTTCTCAACTTTCCCGTTTCACGAGGGGAGATTTAACAAAGACTCTTAAAAACCCTGTTTCCCCATCCAAGATGTTTTTTTCAGTGTTTCCCGCGTCACGCCCGTATTTTGGGCTAAGCGGTATTTTCAGTAAAGTATTATCGCTTCCAATCATGAACGATCCCCTTTAAGTTTCCCCCGCTTCACCCTCACTTATTTTATTTCACCGTCTTAAAAATGTCATTTTGTTTGCATCATACCAAAAATTGTCTTTGAAATACATAATAATATACTAGTATATGATGTCCCTAAAACGTCCCGTTCGTGGACGAATCTGCTGGTGTATGAAAAGCTGTTACAGAAACACTAGCGCCATCTGTTGTCATAATTCAATCATACGCGTTTTTTCCGCCACGTTTATTTTAAGCACATAAAAACAAAAATACAAAGACAAAAGTTAAAAGATAAAATATAAAAGTTAAAGAATGATGCACAATGAATACTTACTTCGAACATTTCTCTTTCAAATTATAAAACATGAAATTTTTCGAAATTAACACGGTAGATATAATATCGCGAAAGAAGAATTTAGAACTTAACGAACAAAGCATAGAAATGGGAACATTTAAAGAAAGAACATAAAATATAACAAATTGAGTTTTAGAAACAATAATATAAAATATAAAAACTGCAGAAGTCGGGATTAAATAGGAACATTTAAAGAAAGAATATAAAATATGATAAATTAATATCCTAGAATCTATAATATAAAATATAGAAAATGCAGAATTATTGATAAGGAAAGTGAAAACAATAAAAAGAGAAGATAAAATTTACAGCATAGAATTTCTCTAGTGGCGGAAATACCCCTCCATAGAATACATAACCCGTGTCCATGCAATACAGATTTAAGAAATTTAGAATGTGTTTAGTTTAAATGCAAAGACCCTATCAACAAATCAATGTTAATACCAAAGAAGGCCATACGTAATGACTTGAAGACAATATCGAAATTATAACCCTTATGAATTAGACGATTTAAAGGTTTTATATGTTTGTTAGGCGAGTTAAAGTGTTTTTTACTCTTATGTAAAACATTACTGTAAAATAAGGGATGTGAAATACCAGCCTTGATTAGATGTTTACAGGTTGCATTCTATTTATGAACTAAGTCTTTGTCTGAGTCGATTCGGGTAATACCGTACACCTTTGGACTTAACACTTCATTACTGGTACCCACGTGAATAAATGCTGATCACTTGTAATGAGGCCAGGTACTGGACATTTGTACATCATAATAATATAAGCATAACTGCTATTGACTACATGAAAATTCCTTGGGATACCCAAAAAGGATGTTAATTGACAGAGGGAAATTCCATACGCTTTGCGTCAAATTCCGTACACCTACATGTATGAGTGCAATTCCGTACATTCCGCTTATACCACAATATGACCAGTCACAAGTTCCACATCAAGATCATGTATGTGTTAATTACTACAATTAACATTTAAAAGTATAAGAATATTCATATAGAATTGCCAGAGAATCGATGAACATTTCACGGTCGTGCTATGTGACATACTTTACCCAGTCAAGAATACAGGGCACCTGCTATAACTTCCGGTTGAGTTTCTTCTTATCCTTCTCTTGAGTTTGTGTGTGTAAGCGTGTTTCACTTTTGTTGTTTGTTTTCAGTGTACAATGTAATTCTAAAAGAATATACAATTATAGCCCGCTAAAAAGATGAATATTCAAAAATTGAATATCAACCACACTTGGATATTTCCCGAGGAAAATAATCTTGTTTGGGTTGACAACTTTTTGATATTTACTACCCCTGAGGGCTGTATTTGTTTCAATTGGCCAAATAAACATTTCATAAAAAATCCATAGAATTATTCAATACATCGGCAAACTAATACCATGGCGAAAAGGGGATTGAAACCGGAAAGTTCTAAATAAAATAAAAAATCCCCCAAAAACATGGCAATTCAAAGGACATTATAAAGTGCTAATCACCGGTGAATAATTAGAGAAGTACCATGAACGTTGTAGATTCGTAAGATTATCCATCCAAAGTACTGATAAAAAGCAAAAGTACAATTCTTTTATATAATGTGACTGTCATTTAGCCAATATTGCGTCAAGGTGGTATACATGTACTTGGACTAGTGATGGGGACATATACATCGTCATGTGCAATGTAGAGCTACAAAAATGGTCAAAAATATTAGACACCTGAGTTATAGTAGTAGACTAAGATACCTAGGCTTACCATCACTGCAGTACAGAAGACTAAGGAGCGATATGGTAGAAACTTATAAAATTATCAACAACATAGATAAAATCGAAAATGCAAATATTTTTCCAATGAAAGATTCAATTACAAGAGGACATAATAAAAAAATTACAAGAGATATGGTAGAACAAATATCAGAAAATATAGCTTTACTCAAAGAGTGGTAGATGCCTGGAACAGCTTGCCAACTGAAGTCGTAGAGGCAATAAGTGTGAACATTTTTAAGAGTCAGCTTAATAAACACTGGAATGATTTAGAAATAAAGTTTGTACCTGACTTTTACGGACCGTAAGCATGTATAGACGACAGACAATCAAGAAGGGTCTTAGAGGCTAGTTAGCCTACACTGATCTCGACACCAGGTAAACCAGGTAAGTTGAGTAATCCAGTCAGTGAAACATGATGATCAAAAGCTTAGTTTGAAAGAAAATCATCAATTGTGGATATTCAGAAGTCCTATTTATTACAGTTAAATTGGCAATAGCATTAATAGAAGGCATTGGCTTTGGATGAAAAAAAACTCAATTAGGATGAGCAACAATTTTGGCCGTGTTAGTTCATGTTTTGCTAAGTAAGTCTCCATAAAATGTTGTATTTTTTTACCCAAAACCTGGTCTTACAGTTGCGCTTTGTTTGATGTCTCTACGGTGACGGATCCAGAGGGTGGCTCGGGGGCCTGGCCCCCTTAGGTTGGAAAATATTTATAATTCC
Organism: Modiolus philippinarum; assembly: GCA_002080025.1. Lineage (NCBI taxonomy): Eukaryota > Metazoa > Mollusca > Bivalvia > Mytilida > Modiolidae > Modiolus > Modiolus philippinarum. The sequence goes on from MJUU01053539.1 coordinate 44,913, forward strand.
TAAGGGTTTTTCGGAAAATTGGATAGCTGGCCGCGTTATGGGAAATTTGTGGGTCCCCATGACAGAAAGTATGGATCCGCCATTGTTCTAGCTTCAAACGCTGACTTTCAATATTTTTAAAAATGATTTTCGAGTATATGATCCAATCTCACACTGTACCGAATTTAGAAATATTGATTTATGCTGTCCAACCCACATTACTGAAAAAAAAAGAATTTACATAATTATATTTTTTGTTTGTTTGTTCATTTATTTTAGACATATTTTCACATCACAATCAGCTCCAACTGTTCTTTTCAGTATCCCGCCGCACATATAGTGGTGAGGTATTATGTGATACCCTCAGGTCCTGTGTCCGTCCGTCCACCCCCAAAGGTTTCCGACTCATAACTTGTCAACGAAGTAACAGTTTTCAAACTTGGTATATGTAAAACCTCTTCACCATAAAACTCGGGTCAAGTTCGTATTTGGGTTCATATTATGTCCAAAGGCTTTGGAGTAATGCCCTTTGAAACTTCTAATTTTTGTGAAACGTGGCGGAGTGTCATGTATTGCACCGCCACTATTTTTGAATTTCTGTAATACACAAAACAGTTCAATATACATACCGTTATTTTAAGTTTTTGTGAAGTAAATGCTCGAGACGGCGTTTTGCATTTACGCCGATTTGCATTTTATTCGCGCCGATTTTTTCTTTCATTTGCACCGATTTTTTCTTTCATTTGCGACGATTATTTTTTTTACTTGTTAATTTTGTGTGAAATACAGGTATTCTTGTGATTTGTTCACATTATGCTGATTAAAAAAAAAAAAAAAAAACTTACCCAAAAAGCTTACACGGATTAAAATTAAAGTTCCAAGGGTGAAAAAAAACGAAATAAAAAATATAAATGCAAGTGTTTTACTAAGTACAAAAATAATACCACGGAACCTGTTGTGGCCCTGTCTTTACAAGACGTATTGGTACCCCATTGGTATCAGTAAGGTACAGTACCATACTTCACAGTTTATAGCCAGATTTAAACTATATTTTCAAGGTATTGTAGAATTTGATGTCAGTCTTTGTAGTTACAAATGTACATGTATTTGTTGTTCTTCGTTAATCTCAACTTTTAAGCTACAACTTTTATCTTGGAATTTATATGAACTTTTGCCATTCAAAAATATATGTAAAAAAGTAACAAAATACCGAAATGAAGTATATTTCAATTAAGTCATTCATACACTTTCTTTATATTGACACCCCTTATTTCCAGGTTAAACCAAAATGAAATCGGTGCAAACGAAAAATTTGAAATTTATAAAATCGGCGCAAATGTCATACGCCTGCGTGAGATTTACCAAGAAAGTCAAAGATCAAAGAAACCAGAGGCTCCCAGGAGCCTGTTTCGCTCACCTGGCTTTCAGTTGCCACAATCAAGGTAACATTGTAAGTTATACAGTTGATCTTCAGTTTTCAAACTTTCGTAGCTCAAACACCTCCAATATCTTGAACTGTTTTAAAAGTCTGATCATGTTTTACTATATTTCTTTGTTGGGCTTTTTTGACAAAAAACGTTTTTGCTAAGGAACACTTTCGACACCAGTTTTGAAGTCGAGATGTCATTTTGTAAACTGGCAGTCAACAAACAATTTTCAACATCGGTTTTGAAGTCGCAACATCAATATCTACTAGGAAATTAAATTTCATTGAAATCAGACAATGTTAAATTTTCCCGCCTTTTTTGGCAGCCATTTTAAGAATGGCAGTCAACGAACAATTTTTAACATCAGTTCTGAAATTACGACATCAAGATCAATTTGGAAACCAAATGTCCTTGAAATCGAACAATGCAGAACTTTCCCGCCTTTCTTGGCGGCCATTTTGAAAAAGGAGGTCAACGAACAATTTTCAACACCGGTTTTGAAGTTGCAACATCAATATCTATTAGGAAACCAAATTTCATTGAAATCGGACAATGTTGAATTTTCCCGCCTTTTTTGGTGGCCATTTTGAAAATGGGGGTCAACAAACAATTTTCAACACAGGTTTTGAAGTTGCAACATTAATATCTATTTGGAAACCAAATGTCATTGCAATCGGACAATGTCGAATTTTCCCGCCTTTTTAGGCGGCCATTTTGAAAATGGCGGTCAAGGAACAATTTCCAACATCAGTTTTGAAGTCTCCACAGCATGGCAAACATTTCATCAATGTACACTTAACCTTCATCTTCTATGGTTTTGGAAATAAAAGATAAAAAATACGAAAATTTTAAAAATTCGGTGAAAAAAGGGCAATAACTCCTACAAAGGTATATGGATTTTCTTCAAAATTTCAGGGTGGGTAGATCTTGATATGCTGAACATTTTTGCAATTTACACTTGACCTCTATCTGTTACACTTTTTTGATATAAAAAATAAGAAATGCACAAATTTTGAAAATTTTACGGAAAAAGGGCAATAACTCCAAGACGGGTCATCGCATTTTCATCAAAATTGCACACTGGGTAGATTTCATCATGCTGATCATTTTTATCCTCTGTCAGATTTTTGATATCTGTAATGGTATTTGAGCTATTTGCCAAAAACTGCAATTTACCCCTATGTTCTATTTTTAGCAATGGCGGCCATGTTGTTTGACCAGCCAACTAATCGAACATAATTTTGAGAAGCTATACCCTGGTGATGATTCAAGTGAAGTTTGATTACATTTGGCCCAGCGGTTTCAAAGGAGAAGATTTTTGAAATTGTTGACAGACAAACGGACGATGGACGACAGACGACGGACGCATAGTGATGGAAAAAGCTCACATGGCCAGGTGAGCTAAAAAAAAGAAAAGATCAAAGAAAATTCCCAAAATTTTCTCAAAAATGCTTGATTCTCACGCATGTTGCGTGAGAGTTAGTAAATCACGCCTTTTGCGTGATCTAGTTGGCAGGCCTGAATAAGTGTATTGAATTGTACTGCATGTTCGTAACAATTAAGCAACACCATGAAAGGATGTTACTAGTTTTCATGAATGCAAGTGCTTGTACGAAATAACCCCCTCTTCATTTGCTATGGAGGCAAATTCCGTACACTGAGAAATGCATTTATTTTTCCCTTTTCAATTAGAAATAAACAAATATAATGGTGGTTATTATTAGTAAAAATATCTGGCATTAAAATAAACACAAGTATTTTTATAGCTTACATACCAACTCAGTTTACCTGAATATTTTGAGTTCTGAAGTGTAGGTTGTTGTGAACGAGAACCTTGTTCAGAAATAGTTTTTGAAAAAGCCAGCCAAGAAAACTTTCCGGAAAACTGGATGAAACGAATGCAAGGCATCTTTATGCTAAAAACACCCGAAATTCGGCATTTATAAATTAATATTGACGGTACTTAAGGCATGAAACTATTGAACAGTGTACTATTATTTTAGAAATAATCTGGTTAATGAGGTGTACGGTAATTACCCGCATGTACGATATTACCCGGATCGACTCTAAAGGGTTTTAACTAGTTTGTGATAACGAAAACCTTGATGTAATAGTTTTTCAGTTATGGAAAGATTCTGTTCATTAAAATCGCAAACATTATTACATACTCGAGCAAATCGAACAAGTTGAGATATGTAAATAACATATGATGGCGCTAATGGAACATTGCCATCCAGAAATGGATAATTAACTATGGGAAAAGAAAAATCGTGTGTCTTGATCAGTCAGCACTCAATATCTGTAGAATACTGTTTTATGTACCAATGTTTTGTTCAGTCAGTACTATATCACTGTAGTATACTGTTTTATGTACCGATGTCTTGTTCAGTCAGTACTCTATTACAATAGTATACTGTTTTCTGTTACAATGTTTTGTTCAGTCAGTGCTCTTTTTTCTGTAGTATACTGTTTTATGCACAAATGTCTTGTTCAGTCAGTACTCTATTACTGTAATATACTGTTTTATTTACAAATGTCTTGCTCAGGCAGTACTCTATTTCTGTAATTTACTGTTTTACGTTACACTGTCTTGTTCAGTCAGTACTCTATTACTGTAGTATACTGTTTTATGTTACAATGTCTTTTTCAGTCAGTACTTTATTTCAGTAGTATAATGTTTTATGTACCAATGTTTTGTTCAGACAGTACTCTATTACAGTAGTATATTGTTTTATGTTACAATGTCTTGTTCAGTCAGTGTTCTATTACTGTAGTATACTGTTTTATGTACCAATGTCTTGTTCAGTCAGTACTCTATCACTGTAGTATACTGTTTTATGTTACAATGTCTTGTTCAGTCAGTACTCTATTACTGTAGTATACTGTTTTATGTACCAATGTCTTGTTCAGTCAGTACCCTATTACAATAGTATACTGTTTTATTTACAAATGTCTTGTTCAATGATTACTCTATTTCTGTAGTATACTGTTTTACGTTACAATCAGTACTCTATTACAGTAGTATATTGTTTTATGTTACAATGTCTTGTTCAGTCAGTACTCTATTGCTGTAGTATACTGTTTTATGTACCAGTGTCTTGTTCAGTGAGTACTCTCTTACTGGTGAATACTGTTTTATGCACCAATGTCTTGGTCAGTCAATACTCTATTACTGTAGTATTCTGTTGTATGTACCAATGTTTTGTAGTCAGTACTCTATCACTGTGGTATACTGTTTAATGTTACAATGTCTTGTTAAGTCAGTATTCTATTACTGTAGTATACTGGTTTATGTTATTTTGTCTTGTTCAGTCAGTATTCTATTACTGTAGTATATTGTTTTATGTACCAATGTCTTGATCAGTCAGTACTCTATTACTGTCGAATACTATTTTATGTTACAATGTCTTGTTCAGTCAGTACTTCATTACAGTAATATAATGTTTCATGTACCAATGACTTGTTCAGTCAGTACTCCATTACTGTAGTATACTGTTTTATGTACCAATGTCTTGTTAAGTCAGTACTCCATTACTGTAGAATACTGTTTTAAGTACCAATGTCTTGTTCAGTCACTTCTCTATTACTGTAGTATACTGTTTTATGTCACAATGTCTTGTTTAATTGGTACTCTATTACTGTAGTACACTGTTTTATTTACAAATGTCTTGTTCAGTCAGTACTCTATTTCAGTAGTATACTTTTTTACAAAACACTGTCTTGTTCAGTCAGTACTCTATGTCTGTAGTATACTGTTTATGTACCAATGTCGTGGTCAGTCAGAACTCTAGTACAGTAGTATACTGTTTTATGTACCAATGGCTTGTTCAGTCAGAACTCTATTACTGTAGTGTACTGTTTTTTGTACCAATGTCTTGTTCAGTCAGTACTCTAATACTATAGTATATTGTTTTATGTACAAATGTCTTGATCAGTGTGAACTCTATTACTGTAGTATACTGTTTTATGTACCAATGTCTTGGTCAGTCAGAACTCTAGTACTGTAGTATACTGTTTTATGTACTAATGGCTTGTTCAGTCAGAACTCTATTACTGTAGTGTACTCTTTTTTGTACCAATGTCTTGTTCAGTCACTACTCTAATACTATAGTATATTGTTTTATGTACAAATGTCTTGATCAGTCAGAACTCTAGTACTGTAGTATACTGTTTTATGTACCAATGTCTTGTTCAGTCAGTACTCTAGTACTGTAGTATACGGTTTTATGTACCAATGTCTTGTTTAGTCAGTACTCTAGTACTGTAGTATACTGTTTTATGTACCAATGTCTTATTCAGTCAGTATGAGGTCAGAATGAGTTTATGTCTTTTTTGTCTTACCCTGTATATATATTTTTGCAGTCTTTACATTGTGTTGTGTTGTATTGTGTTTACCTGTATCTATATTTTGTGTTTTGTCTGTACATTGTGTTGTGTTGTATTATTACCTGTATCTATTTTTTGTGTATTGTATGTAGATTTTGTTGCGTTGTATTATGTTTACCTGTTTCTATATTTTGTGAATTGTCTATACATTGTGTTGTGTTTATTATGTTTACCTGTATCTATATTTTGTGTATTGTCTGTACATTGTGTTGTGTTGTATTATGTTTACCTGTATCTATATTTTGTGTATTGTCTCTACATTGTGTTGTGTTGTATTATGTTTACCTGTATCCATATTTTGTGTATTGTCTGTAGATTGTGTTGTCTTGTATTGTGTTTATCTGTATCTATATTTTGTGTATTGTTTCTACATTGTGTTGTGTTGTATTATGTTTACCTGTATCCATATTTTGTGTATTGTCTGTACATTGTGTTGTGTTGTATTATGTTTACCTGTATCTATATTTTGTGTATTGTCTGTAGATTGTGTTGTCTTGTATTGTGTTTATCTGTATCTATATTTTGTGTATTGTCTCTACATTGTGTTGTGTTGTATTATGTTTACCTGTATCCATATTTTGTGTATTGTCTGTACATTTTGTTGTGTTGTATTAAGTTTACCTGTATCTATGTTTTGTGTATTGTCTGTAGATTGTGTTGTATTGTATTGTGTTTACCTGTATCTATATTTTGTGTATTGTCTGTACATTGTGTTGTGCTGTATTATGTCTACCTGTATCTATATTTTGTGTATTGTCTGTACATTGTGTTGTGTTGTTTTATGTTTACCTGTATCTATATTTTGTGTATTTTCTGTAGATTGTGTTGTCTTTTATTGTGTTAACCTGTATTCATATTATGTGTATTGTCAGTACATTGTGTTTTTTTTGTATAATGTTCAACTGATCTATATTTTGTGTATTGTATGTAGAGGATGTTATGTTGTATTGTGTCTATTTTTTTTGCATTGTCTGTACATTGTGTCGTGTTATGTTCACCTGTATCTATTTTTGGTGTATTGTCTGTTTTAATATTCAGTTGTATAATGTTTGTAATGTCAGTTTACTATGTCCTTTGAATTGTTGTAAATGAGGTGAAAAACAAATTAAATGTTGTTATTATAAGAAGTACATTACAAAGACATACCTTCAATTTGTTGTTTTGCAGAGTGCTCTATTTTTGTTTCCATGTGCTGAAATAAATAGACCGTAAATGTTATTATAAGTTTCAACATTTCTGGACAATGCAAATATATTTTAGACTATGCAAACATACTTGTAGTCATTTTGATCTGGTATGGACCTAACCCACAACATTTTTCAAGCTGACTATACAAGGTCTTTGTATTCCTTTACTAGATCTAGTACATAGTTGCCAACCCCTTATGGCCTCAATCAGTAACCATCAACTGAATTTTCAGTAATTTTGGCTTTCTTTCAGTAATCATCAAAACTATTTCAATTTATTGAATCTATATAAAGAGTGGTTGCAAAATAATGTGCAAATTACAGATTGAGAATATCTAAATCTTGTATTTAAAAATCATGCATTGTTGATCTGTTGTGGTCAATAGAATATTTTTGCTACGTTTGTGGTGTGCAGCCCTGATAAGTTAAAGACAGATAGACAGACTGGTATAGTGAAAACTACAGCCTTAGGCCTTCAAACATTTGTCTAAACATTCATACTGTCGGCGTCGTGTTCGACAATAATTTGAACTCATCTTTACACTCGCCCGATCGGGACAATTTAAATATTCTGTGCCATTCTTTGGAATATTCTGCGCGGAAACGACATCCTTTCATTTACTTTTTTGCTGCAGGCGGGAGGCAAGTGGGTCTATCAGACTGCGCTGTGAAAAGGTTGGTAACTTTCAACTTTCAACTTCTCGGATATAGATAAGTCTACCTAAACTACATGGAAAAGGTCCGTGAAACCCGAAAGCAAAATCCATTTTGTAGAACCGGTTCAGAACGGCAACAAAAGGTATTCGCATTTTGCAAACATAAAAAATCTGTAACAATTGGACTAATGAGCGTAATGCCGTATTTTTGACCCCAAATCCTTGAAAATTACGGAGAATCTGTAAGGGTTGGCATCTATGCTAGTATATCATTTGCCTATAATTGGTGTAATCGATCAAGAATGTAAAATTCAGCAATTGTTGAAACGTAAAGAATATTTGTATGATATAGCTGATTTAGCTCTTTTCGAGAACAGCTCTCGCGGATTAATTTTGTCACCTTGTTTGTTACAGATGACATTGATACTATAACACGTTCAATTGTTCAAATATTGATAGAGGAAGTGGACAAAGCAATATCGAATAACTGTAAGGAAGGGTGATCATCCTGGCTTACTATTGTCTCAAGGATCAATTCTTGGACCTCTATTTTTGTTCCCCATACTCTTGGAGGTATACACATGCACGGCATGAGAAATTTGTCTGTTATCCCCCTATTAGGAAATTGGAGAGTAGCACTCTGATTAAGAGCGAGAGCTTCTCAGTCGATCTGTATCCTGACCGGTTTCGGTCCTTATTCGGACCTTCATCAGAGGAAAATGCTGCAGATTGCAGCTGCAACTCCTTATATACTGCTACTGAATCATGTTAACCAGCGGTTAACTAGAGGAGTTAACCGGTTAACCGCCGGTTAACATCAATTGTGCCCGAAATTGTTACGGTAAACACAATTGTGTGAATATATTTCTATTTCTGGATTCAATGTTACGGTAAACATTATCTATATTGGTACATGGCTTTTGACACTTTGCATGAATTACTAGCTGTTTACATTCATTATGCATTGAATCAGACCATGTTGCCAATGGTTACATTTGTTACTCTCAAAGTAAACAGTATATAGAGATCGACTTGTTTGAGGTTGAAGCCTTGGAATGACAGCTTAATTTAAGCTTGTCTCTCTTGTTCTTAAACAGAAGAAATAGTTTAAGAAATTGGAGAGTAGCACTCTGATTAAGAGCGAGAGCTTCTCAGTCGATCTGTATCCTGACCGGTTTCGGTCCTTATTCGGACCTTCATCAGAGGAAAATGCTGCAGATTGCAGCTGCAACTCCTTATATACTGGTACTGAATCATGTACATGTTAACCGGCGGTTAACTAGAGGAGTTAACCGGTTAACCGCCGGTTAACATCAATTGTGCCCGAAATTGTTATGGTAAACACAATTGTGTGAATATATTTCTATTTCTGGATTCAATGTTACGGTAAACATTATCTATATTGGTACATGGCTTTTGACACTTTGCATGTATTACTAACTGTTTACGTTCATTATGCATTGAATCAGACCATGTTACCAATGGTTACATTTGCAACTCTCAAAGTAAACAGTATTTAGAGATCGACTTGTTTGAGGTTGAAGCCATGGCATGACAGCTTAATTTAAGCTTGTCCCTCTTAGTCTTAAACGGAAAAAATTGTTTACGAAATTGGAGAGTAGCACTCCGATTAAGAGCGAGAGCTTCTCAGTCGATCTGTATCCTGACCGGTTTCGGTCCTTATTCGGACCTTCATCAGAGGAAAATGCTGCAGATTGCAGCTGCAACTCCTGATATACTGCTACTGAATCATGTTAACCGGCGGTTAACTAGAGGAGTTAACCGGTTAACCGCCGGTTAACATCAATTGTGCCCGAAATTGTTACGGTAAACACAATTGTGTGAATATATTTCTATTTCTGGATTCAATGTTACGGTAAACATTATCTATATTGGTACATGGCTTTTGACACTTTGCATGAATTACTAGCTGTTTACGTTCATTATTCATTGAATCAGACCATGTTTCCAATGGTCACATTTGTAACTCTCAAAGTAAACAGTATATAGAGATCGACTTGTTTCAGGTTGAAGCCATGGAGTAACAGCTTAATTTAAGCTTGTCCCTCTTGCTCTTAAACGGAAAAAAATAGTTTAAGAAATTGGAGAGTAGCACTCCGATTTAGAGCGAGAGCTTCTCAGTCGATCTGTATCCTGACCGGTTTCTGTCCTTATTCGGACCTTCGTCAGAGGAAAATGCTGCAGATTGCAGCTGCAACTCCTTATATACTGCTACTGAATCATGTTAACCGGCAGTTAACTAGAGGAGTTAACCGGTTAACCGCCGGTTAACATCAATTGTGCCCGAAATTGTTACGGTAAACACAATTGTGTGAATATATTTCTATTTCTGGATTCAATGTTACGGTAAACATTATCTATATTGGTACATGGCTTTTGACACTTTGCATGAATTACTAGCTGTTTACGTTCATTATGCATTGAATCAGACCATGTTACCAATGGTTACATTTGTAACTCTCAAAGTAAACAGTATATAGAGATCGACTTGTTTGAGGTTGAAGCCATGGAATGACAGCTTAATGTAAGCTTGTCCCTCTTGTTCTTAAAGGAAAAAATAGTTTAAGAAATTGGAGAGTAGCACTCCGATTAACAACGGAACACCATTTTTTTCACTGACCTCACTATAATGCACTTAGACACCAATTTATTGAACATATTCTTGTTGACCCAATCATTTCATGTGATCACTTACTTTTTGGAACATACGAAATAACTTGCGAAAAGAACATTGAGATTTTTCAGGCAGTGCAGTCTTTCATAATAAATTCAAAGCGATTTGAGAGAAATTACTTCACAAAAGCTATCACACCTTAGGGTTATCCACAGTGCATGTGCTTACTTTTTTTTCATTTATATGACAACATGTAATGTCCAGATAAATTCCCTTCTTTTTTTTCTCCTTAAATGAGCATTGTAAATTTTATTAAGATGGGAAACGGATTAATATAAGTTTTAATGACTTGTTTCCTTTAAATGGTTCAATTGAAAGTTTGATTATGTGTTACATTATATATGTATTGTATGCAATGAATTATTTAATAAAAAAATGTTTACCATTAAGTCTATTGTGACCATGTTTGATTGCAGTAAGCTATGTTTTCCAACAGAAAATCTTGAACTGTTTCCTAGCTTTATGACCTAATATTAAACTATGTTCCGTGATGGTGGGAATCTTGGACTTTTTATTCACCTACGAGACACCATTTTAAAAATGATCATCAAAAGACTTTTTTAACTAAATGAGATTTAATTATATTGCTTGTGTAGATTCAGAGAAGACCTGCAACGTATTTCCTGCAACGTCGACAGACCTAAAAGGATTTCATTATATTGCTAAGTAGATTCAGAGAAGAACTGCAATGTATTTCCTGTAACGTTGACAGCCCTAAAAAAATTAATTCAAGGTCACCAGTTTCGCAGAAGTACCTTAAATTTTAGTGACCAATTGTATAATTAAGTAGGCAAGCTAACAAATGAACGGTTTTTTCCAAAAATTCAGTGGTCAGTTGGCCACCAGTAATTGGTCCTTGCTGGTTGCCATCTTGGATATTGCA
>MJUU01053541.1:23470-44767 GCA_002080025.1 Modiolus philippinarum
ATTTTTAATATGAACAGAATGATTCTTGCAAAAAAAGAAATACTAATAATACTAATATATATATAATATTACAATCCAATCCATTTGTTAAAAAGGGGTTCTTAGCTCACCTGACTCAAAGGGTCATGTGAACTATTGCCACCACGAAGCATTCGTCGTTGTCATCCATCATAAACTTTTCTTATTTTCATCTCCTTTGAAAGCACGGCCAATTTGGACCAAACTTGGCAGGGATGGTCCTTTGGTGGTTCCCTTTCAAAATTATATCCGATATCCCTTCCCGCTAAAAATGTTCAGCATGTCAAGGGCTGTCATCTTATGCAGTAGTGACAAGAATCAGGCCACAATGACCTAGATATATGGTAAGAGTTAAAGTGACAGCTCATATGTCATGTACTATTAGAGATGGGATCAAACAATTTTACATGCAGATGTCTTTGAGGGAAAGGATTTAATTTCATGGTCCACTGACACTGATTGAATTTAGGTCAGAGTTCATATCTTGGGTACTATAAGAGATAGTATCATGTTATCTTGCATGCAGATGTCTCTAAGAAAGAAAACAGAATTAAACAAAAGTTTGTTTTTTCGTCACTGTGACCTACATTTCATGGTTCAATGATTGGTTTAAGTTAAGGTCAGAGCTTATATTTCGTGTACTATAAAAGAACAATAACACATTTCCAAGACATACACTCTACTTGACCTAATTTGGCGGCGAATTGATGCTTTGCATCAATATTTAACTTGTTCTATAATGTTATGATTGAGGCCTCGCCTCACATGGTTTTTCCAAACCTTCGAATTACCTTGTCTGGTGACATGCGTAATCTCCATATACGCTTAATACATACTTCCATGTTGAAGGAAAGTATACAAATATTTTTTACAGCATCACAATAAATTTTATAAAATGATGCTCCAAGAGAATTAATACAGATAAATACATGTTAAAGAAAGGTATACAAATATTTATATGGCATCAAAATTAATTTTATAAAATGATGCTCAAACAGCAGTTAGACAGGCTAATATATTCATATAGAAGAAATTATCATTCAATTAACCTCAACGAATGAAATAAGCATCATACAGGAAACTCCTGTCATAAGTCGATAACAATGAAATTAAAAATATGTAATCTGGTTTTCCATGGGGATATATTGACTACCTTTAATTCTGTCAAAAAATAAAACAAGTTGTGAGCAAATTTGCATTAAAATGAAATATACGTAATTAAGAAAAATAAAGAAATTTGAAATCATATTACTTAATGCAGACGAATTACAGAAACAGGAATGACCTGTGCACTATCTTCAAAATAGATAATTATAGTTTTGACAGTGCACACATGATACTACATAGATTATGTGACGTAGGATATAGAATGATGTAAATCTTGATATAATCCAATCAAATTGTATTTTCAATGGAAAATGTTAGAAATGTAGTATAGACTCCCGCCACAGACTATCAAGTACACATAACAATGGAGATTATAATATTTAGACAGCGAAAATTTCATCTCTCATACAAGAGTTGAAATAGAAAAATATACAATCAATAATTCATTTCTCATACAGGAGTTGAATATGAAAAACTTGAATTAATATTTCATCTCTCATACAGGAGTTGAAATGAAACAAAATGAAATAATATTTCATCTCTCATACAAGAGTTGAAATCGAAGAATATTGAATTGCATTAGTAATTCACCTCTCATGCAAGAGCTTAAATCAGAATGTAGAATTAATTATGCACGTAAAATGCAAATATTGGTCACAACTTAAAAGACAAAGTTAAAGGTGCCATATCCCTAAAAATGGAAAACCATACTAAAAAGATATATAGGCTAGGGATATCTGGCGAGGATGATTACCTTGGTAACAACATGTATACCTTAACCGAAACACCGTACAGAAATAGAAAAAAATTATGTCAAGACATAAGTTAACAATACATCCAGTTTACTAATGCAATTTTATTATAGAAAAGCATGAGGGGTGTGGAGAGATATACTGGAATTTTGAAAGAAAGAAAAAGGAAACTAATGTCAGGACATAAGTGAAGAATATAATTTAAAATACTATTTAATAAAATACTGTGATAGAAAAACATGAGGAGTGTGTGTTAAGATATATTGGATTGGTTATGGACTCCTTTTGTTCTATAAAATATTTTGGCTGCCAAAATGATGAAAAAAAAATTCTGAAGGAGGCTTTCTGCTCCAAAAAAATAATGTTAATTTTGGAAAAAAAATATTTTGTTGATACACGTGAAAAAAAAAAAAAAATTTTTTTCGCGCAAAGCGCGAAAAAAAATTTTCTGTCCAGAAAAAAAAACCATAACCCCCCTCCCCCTATTGAGGCTAAATGGTCGGTCCCTAAGAGAAAATCATATTTTGGTGAAACCTTGAAGCCACTTCAATCAAACTATAGCTTAACATTCGACCCTAATGAAAAAAATTATTCATGGCCACCAGGATGTACATGGCTTCTATTAGAAGTATTTGTCGGGCTCAGTCCCGAGCCTCTAGTTCATTATATTTTGAATGTGCTTAAATCACCGTTTTCTTCCGACTGAAAAGAGAAAGGAGAAGTTATGGAATTCGAAAATTTAAAAGTAATCATTATCTATGAATTTTCTTGCGTAAGATGTTCATAAGACATAAGTTTACTAGTATCAGTATGTTGACATAAATATCTGACAAGTCTACTTAATTTTCTGACAAGTAGGGGGCAGAAATATACCATATCATCGCCATAAAAAATAATTTGTCATTTTTCACTTTCAAACGTACCTAGGTCAAAAATGTGCTAAATTATATATAATGTTTATACAACGATGGAATCGATGGATATTTGGATCATTATGCTTGATTTCAAGAACAATAATTGTGTCATTGCTTTGTTTCGCCGTGAAAGAACAAGGGATGTGGTTTACAATCAAAGTCCAAAGACATGGCAAAAACGAGAACTGAGTCGAGAAAAACAAAGACAAAAACGAGACATGATACAACCAAAAAGGGCCGGAAAAGGAATAAAAACACAACATTCAGAACTAAGGCATTTATAGTGTTTACTCCCATAAAAACCGGGAGTGGCACTAGGTGCTCCGGAAGGGTAAGCATGTCCTGTTCCACTAGTGGCAACTGTCACGTTTTCAGTGAGTCAAATCCAGAGTCACGTCGAACCGGTACGTCTAATTCGTGTAGACGTGAAATCTAACCCAAAACGTCCTTTTCATTTTGGGACACCGACGCGTCATTCAATGATGTCATGCCATAGAATTTCTAGAAGGATGAAGGCAGCAATTTGTGAGAAAGTGTTATGCTTTATTTAAAACCAGAGGCTCCCTGGAGCCTATAGCACTCACCTGGCTTTCAGTTGCTACAATCAAGCTAACATTGTAAATTATACAGTGGTACTTCAGTCTCTCAAACTTTGATAGGGCAAACACCACCATTAACTTGGACTCTTAAGTCTGATCATGTTTTACTGTACTTCTTTGTTGGGCTTTTTTGACAAAAATTGTCTTGCTTAGGACCACTTTCGACACAAGTTTTGAAGTCAAGACATCATTTGGCAAATGGCAGTCAACAAACAATTTTTAACACCACATCTTTAAGTTATGACAACAATATCTATTTGGAAACCAAATTTCATTGAAATCGGACAATGTTGATTTTTCCTGCCTATTTGGCGGCCATTTTGAAAATGGCAGTCAACAAATAATTTTCATTACCGGTTTTGCAGTAGTGACATCAATATCCACTTCGAAACAAAATTTTACAGACAATGTTGATTTGGCAGCCATTTTGAAAATAGCGGTCAACGAACAATTTTTAACATCAGTTTTGAAGTTGTTACATCAATACCTTTTTGGAACCAAATTTCATTGAAATTGGACAATGTTGAATTTTCCCGCCTTTTTGGCAGCCATTATGAAAATGGCAGTCAACAAACAATTTTTAACACCGGTATTGCAGTAGCAACATCAATATCCACTTGGAAACCAAATTTCATTGAAATCAGACAATGTTGCATTTTCCCGGTTTTTTGGCGGCAATTTTGAAAATGGCGGTCAACGAACAATTTTTAATATCAGTTTTGAAGTTGCTACATCAATACCTTTTTGGAAACCAAATTTCATTGAAATCGGACAATGTTGAATTTTCCCGCCTTTTTTGCGGCCATTTTGAAAATGGTGTTCAACGAAAAATGTTCCACTCCGGTTTTGAAGTCGCAACATCAATATCTTTTGGAAACCAAATTTCATTGAAATCGGACAATGTTGAATTTTCCCGCCTTTTTTGCGGCCATTTTGAAAATGGTGTTCAACGAAAAATGTTCCACTCCGGTTTGAAGTCGCAACATCAATATCTTTTGGAAGCCAAATTTCATTGAAATCGGACAATGTTGAATTTTCCCGCGTTTTTGGCGGCCATTTTGAAAATGGCGGTCAACGAACAATTTTTATGAGGTTTTCCGCCAGGAAAACTTCATATTGCTTTCGAAAGTGAAATTATCTCGAGTACGAATATGTCTTTATATTATTGTTTTGCGTCAAATTTGTTCATTTACTTGACGATGTCTTTCTCAATGTGACATTATACATGTATTAATGAGGACAATTTGTTTATATGGGCATCTTGCAAGAACGGGAATGAAAAGAACACAGCAATATATCTCTGCGGAGGGATCAATTATGTAAACAGGATGGATGCACAATTATAACACAAAACTTGATTATGTAACACATATCATGACAACATCACCTGTACTACGTTCGTTTCATAACATCGAACTACACAACTTATGTAATTCCGTCCACTTCACTTTATTAAAAACTATACCGTTTGCAAGAGGGAAAGATTTTTACGACATAACAATTATGTAGATCTAGTTTCAAAATGCTTGAAAAAAATTGTATAAGGGACCGACCATTTAACCTGAAGGAGGGGGGAGGAGCTATGGTTTTTTTACGAAAAGATATTCTGAAGCTGATTTTATGTGAAAAAAATATTTTGGCTGCAAAAATGATGAAAAAAATCATTCTGAAGGGGGCTGTCTGCTAAAAAAAATAATGCCTATTTTCAAAAAAAAATATTTAGTTTTATATACTAGTTAAAAAAATAAATAAATTTTTCGTGCGAAGAAAAAAACATACCCCCCCCCCTTTAAAGTTAATTTGTCGGTCCCTAACTACTGCATAGTAATTGGCTGTTTATTATGCAATAAGAAGGGGGTATTTGGTGATAAAAAAACAAACTCGTACTTCCAATCTTCTTGGCCTCATTCGCGATACTTTCGATTTAAAATCAAAATGTATTAGAAATATTGTGTTTCACGCGTATGATGTAAGCATAGTTATGTTGAGAAATTGCCAGTTAACCAGACGGCAGGAACGTCATTGAATATATTGTACTGATTTTGAAGGAAAATTTTTTTATAGACCCCCAGGCGTGATGAACATATCAAAATAATTCAGTTCAAAACATAAAGAATATTATGCACAGTTTGTCATCAAAATTATTCCTATCTCCCTTTCTCTCTCTCTCTCTCTCTCTTTGTATTTTCTTTGATTTTTTTTATTTTGCATTTTCTTTGAGATACTTTTTATTTAGCTGACGAAAGAGTATAATATTCCTTTTTTTCTAAACTAAACAGGGAAAACCGAATAACAGTACTCTGTACTTTGATTAACATCAGTTTTGAAGTTTCTACATCATTACCTTTTTGGAAACCAAATTTCATCGAAATCGAACAATGTTGAATTTTCCCGCCTTTTTGGTGGCCATTTTGAAAATGGTGGTCAACGAAAAATTTTCAACACCGGTTTTGAGGTCGCAACATCAATATCTGTTTGGAAACCAAATTTCATTGAAATCGGACAATGTTGAATTTTCCTGCCTTTTTTGGCAGCCATTTTGAAAATGGCAGTCAACCAATAATCTTCAACATCAGTTTTGAAGTCGCCACAGCATTGCAAACATTTTATCAATGGACACTTTACCTTCATCTTCTATATTTTTGGAAATAAAAGATGAAAAATATGAAAATTTAGAAAATTCCGTGAAAAAAGGGCAATAACTCCTTCAAGGGTTTTTGATTATCTTCAAATTTTCAGGGTGGGTAGATCTTGACATGCTGAACATTTTTGCAATTTAAAGTTGACTTGTATCTCTTACAGTTTTTCTGATAAAAAAATTAATATAGTTAAAATTTTGCAAATTTTACAGAAAAAGGGCAATAATTCCAAGACGGGTTTTCGGATTTTCTTCAAAATTGCAGAGCAGGTAGATCTTGCTATGCTGATCACTTTTTGCCTCATGTCAGATTTTTGATATCTGTAATGGTTTTGAGTTATTTGCAAAAAGCAGCAATTTACCCCTATGTTCTATTTTTAGCAACAGCAGCCATGTTGTTTGGTCTTCGGAATCATCGAACACAATTTTTAAACTGCATACCCTGGTGATGCTTCAGGCCAAGTTTTGTTACAATTGGCTCAGCAGTTTCAGACGAGAAGATTTTTGAAATTGATGTCGGACGACAGACGACGGACGACGGACGCAAAGTGATGGCAAAAACTCACATGGCATTTTAGGCCAGGTGAGCTAAAAATTACTGTATAAAGTACTCATTCGACAGTAACGAATCAACTGTGAAATGTAAACTCCATAGGAAGGAGATGTATGTATATTGCACCTAAGAAAGGTAAACAATGGTAAAGTTCACATCTCATTTAATTTCAAGTATCAATTTAAAAATAACTTGCTGTCAATTTTCATTCTGCAGATGGACATTTCGATTACTTATTTCTTCTTAGTGCAGATCAAATCAAAAAATTTGTAAGACCTAAGTTCAAAAGATGTATAATAATCTGATAGAAAATATCTCCCAAAGGAAAGCTAAGGACAGAGTTTAAGAACTTTTCATGAGGGAAATAATCCTTAGTTTAAACAAATTTTCTTAAATTAGAAGTTTCTACATAAGTTTGATTTTCGTGTCAACACCACAGTACTAGACGACTGGGGTAATGTCTAACAGACCACAAACAAACTAGGCATCAACCCAGAGGTAATAAATACTGAACACAAATTACAATTGTACAATTTAGTTACATTTTTGCGAAAACTGACCCTAAAAGTTTTAACTGCAAATATATATATATATTTTTTAAAATCCGTAATTATTTTAACAGGACCCTTTTTGAACGTCTGCATAGCGCTTCATTTTAAATGTAATGCTTCCTGTCCCTAGCCTTGAAGCAATTATACACGTTATAAATAACTTTTTCCAAGAATGCATAGGTATTTGAATAGGACATATATATGAACGTCCATATTTTTTATTATTTATTTTTTATGCATCAAATTGATAAATCACAATATCTTTTCTGGCAGACATCTAGATGATAATTATATATCAAGTTTAGATATTGGAATATTTGATTCTAAACATCGCTTCGTGAATTGTAAGTAGTGAATTTACATTTATTGTTAAATACGCATGAAAAGCATTAATAACAAACATATCATACGTTTGACAAATAACAAAATATCTAAGTCACTGTTAATCTATTTTCTGCATATGCGCATTTTGAAAACTTATGTCTCATCAGTTCAGATCAAACCAAAGCATTTGGAAGTTAAGTAACCGTAAACGTGTAAAAGCTGATAGAGAACAAATAACCAAAATGATCTAAATAAAAAAGCCAAAATTCAGCTAAGGACAGAGCTATGCATGAGGGAGATACTCCTTTTTAAAGAAAATTTTGTAAAATTTTGATATTGCAAGTTTCAATAAAATCGGTTTTCGGGTCAGCACCGAAGTACTGACTACTGGGTTGGTGAATACCCTCGGGGACAAACAGTCCACCAGCAGAGGCATCTGCCCAGTGATAATGAATAACAAAATACCGAAATAAATATAGATAACAAGCATTTCATACGTTTGACAAATATAGATAACAAGCATTTCATACGTTTGACAAATATATATCAGAAATATTTGATACGTTTGACAAAGTAACAAGCATTTGATGCATTTGACAAATATAGATAACAAGCATTTCATACGTTTGACAAATATAGATAACAAGCATTTCATACGTTTGACAAATATAAATAACAAGCATTTAATACGTTTGACAAACGTAGATAACAAGCATTTCATACGTTTGACAAATATAGATAACAAGCATTTCATACGTTCGACAAATATAAATAACAAACATTTCATACAAGACAAATATATAGAACAAATATTTGATACGTTTTTACAAAGTAACAAGCATTTGATATATGACAAATATAAGTAACAAGCATTTAAGAACACGTTTGACAAATATAAATAAAAAACATTTAACACGTTTGACGAATATAAGTAACAAGCATTTAAGTGACAGTCCGTCGAAAAAACAGGCAAAGTTCATTGGTGCGCTGGCACATTGATTGAACAAAAACGCAAACTTTTGATGTTTGATTTTAAGAAAACTAACAAAGAAAACGTCATTTTGATAGATAAAAGATCTGTGTTATTTTGCCTTTTTGAGTGATTAGCGTCCAAAAAATAGTTATATTGTACAGTGAAAAGTACGGGAAAAGTTTTCCGCCATTTAATTTTCTATATAACCAGTCAAAAATTATCCAGAGACCTAACACATGTTCGACTGTAAAAACTTTTTGGGATGTGTTTTTTGACCAAATGAATACACCAAGCCAAAAACAAAAAACACAGAATCTAAATTTTTGATGCGCCACCGGCTGCTCTACTCCTAACTAGAATACTACTTAATACGTTTGACAAGTATAAATAAAAAGCATTCGATAGATTTCATAAATATAAGTTAACAATGAAAGGATATGGAGTTAATGCACATGAGACAAAATCTCTACAAATTCACTGTAAACCAAGCAATGAAATAATGCTTTTATTGCTGTTCCTCCTCTTGAAGTCACCATGAGGTCTTTCAACAATGAATCCTGCCCATACCTCACAGTAAATTCAAGCACCGATTTTAGCGGAATTCTTTGCTAGATGTCTAGCAATGCTACATCCATGTTTCGCACTCATGAATGAGGGATCGTCAACAAACATAAAATATAAACTGGCAAAGTATTCTTACAATTGCCCGACAGAAAGACCAATCTAGGACAACCACAATATATTAACAACCACAGAGCACTCATCGAGTCAATTGCAAGAACATTTGGTATTATAAAATAGTGAGATGTGGGCATTTTAAACAAGTGGTCAGAATAGCTTTTGAACTTACAAAATAAAATTCCAAAATTTTGAAAAAATGATAGTGTATCCATATGCGAAATTCTCTAAAGAACAAATACACCATAACTGAAATGCATATAGAGCATACTTTCTCACTGTGAATCTTTTTACTGACTCCACACTGCAGGAAAGACAAACTTCACTTCAGTCCTAAAAACAACAATGGAAGGACATGGAGTAAATCCACATGATACATGGCAAAACCAAGTTATTGAGCAACGTTTATATTGCTGTTCCTCATCTCGCAGTCACCATGAAACCTTCAATAATGAGCCCTGCCCACACTTCATAGTAAGTTTAGGACGGCCCTAGCACCCGTTTGAGCGGAATTCATCGCTAAATGTCCAGCAATGCTACACCCATTCCAGTATGTTCAGTCACTGTTGAAATTGTCACTAAAGACGTTTTTCGGTCGTCACCACGATTTGACAGACCATAACAATGTAAACATTTCTGTTTCACAGATGAGAACAGATTTGGGTAGATCCAGAGTTTTTTACCGGACTGACTAACAGCGACTGTGACAAAACCGGACTTTTCATTGGCACTGCTAGTGCTTTAGTTTTGTGGCGTTCTTGTTCTTGTTCATTTTTGTTTATTTGTTTTGTCTTTGTCATACTGTCTCAATTCGTGTTACTGTGAATTGCCGTGATGTTGGATTTATGATTTTAAAATTTTCCCTTAAGTTTCCTCGTTCTTGTTTCGGTAT
This sequence comes from Modiolus philippinarum, assembly GCA_002080025.1. NCBI lineage: Eukaryota > Metazoa > Mollusca > Bivalvia > Mytilida > Modiolidae > Modiolus > Modiolus philippinarum. The sequence continues at coordinate 33,470 of MJUU01053541.1, forward strand.
TCGTTTGCCGATGTATCCAATGAATGTAGAATTTCAAGTCTAAAAGTGAAATTTGAAACTCAAGAATATTGAGTATAATATTGGAAAAGTTTGATGTTTACACATGAAATTTTAATTAGAGCTGCAAGTAATTAATAGTGATAAAGGGTTTTTTATATATAAATAACAACACACCGAAGGTACTGCGAATTTAGTTTCTGCATATGACTATTTGACACCTTATGCCTCTTCAGTGCAGATTTCGTCAAAACACTAGGAATACTATAAATTGAAATATGTGTAACAAAGAAAAAATAACGAAAAAGATGTAAATTAGAAGCCAAAATCAGCTAAGGACAGGACTATGCACGAGCAAGATACTTCTAATTTTTAAGCAATATTTTTTAAATCAAAGTATTGTTAGTTTCCACACAAAATCGGTTTTTCGGGTCAGCACCGAAGTACTCTTTATTTTGTTAGTGAATACCTTCGGGGACTTACAGTCCACCAGCAGAGGCAACAGTAAAGTTGCAATAAATAATGACGCACCTAAACTACTATTAATTTAGTTTCTCTAATGATATGTCAAGTTTAAACTGGTTTTGACCCGTTAGATAAATTTTCTTTATTCAACATATGTTGAATAAAGCCCCGTGCTATTTCCCGCCAAATCTTTTCGGAATGCTATTCTCGGTGTTTATCATCTATCATTAGAGAAAAAGATTACACCACTTTATCCTCGATAGTTAAATTTAAAAAGCCTCGCAATTAACATTTTAAAATTTAACTATCTCTAGTGGATAAAATATGGTAATGAACGGGATCTTGTGGTGTAATCTATATTTCTGCATGCGACCATTTCGGCAACTTATGTGTCTTCAGTGCAAATCAAATTTGCTTGTGTTCCTTTCTTTCCAAAATATACGTTTAATTTGTTAAGCTGTTCATTGGTTATTATATCATTTATAGAAATATGCTTTCATTTATCAATGTGTGACAGGTAGGAAATCATGTATAGTGCTAAAGTATAGCGACGGGCACACGAGGGCTTTACAGTAACTCAATAATTTCTTAAAAACGTACAGGGCAGTGATACTGACATTATTAGCAAATTCAGATGAAAAAAAATTAATATCCGAAAACAAAGAAAAAAAAAATTGATTTTGACGAAGAATCGATGATAATTTGAACAGGAACCTTTTTGAAAGTCTTTATCATAATAAGTTTTTGATAGTTACAGGTAAATGCAATAATATCTTTTCTTACAGACTTCTGAATGATAACCTGTTATCTGATTTAAACATCGGATTATTTGATTCATTGTGGATACTTGGAACATTGTAAGTGTTGGTTTTGTGCATTTATACTTCAATACGTTTGACAAACTATACGGTTATAGCAAAACGGTCGATCTTTTTTCCTAACTACTAGAATCACGAATTTTATCTGTTTGGAGGTAGAATTAGATGCTGGAAATTAAAATCTCTAGAAAATATGGCAGAAAAAACATTCTCATAAAGAGGAAATAATTTCCAGACATTTTTTGGATGATTTGTATTGTAAACAAAAAATTGGTGATAAGAACTCTTTAGATATTAATTCCTAGCATTTTCCTTTCCAAAGAAAAATCTTCCTTCGGGTTAGTTGTTCACATTTTATAAAAAAAAACATACAAATAAAAATTGTAAAAAGGTAAAAAATAACAAATTACTAAAACTAGAACAAAATATCCATATGCTGTCAAGAATGAATATGTCACCTCTTTCTTCTGAGCTTTGTGAAAAGAATTTCTTTTTGTTTTTTAAATAATTAATGAAAGGAATCTGTTCTGTGAGTCTTTGATAGTTAATGCATTTACTAGTAATAAACAAACCCCTTTCAAGTAAATTCGGAGATGAAAATGTGGACAGTTAATTTTTGAATCGCATTTAAAATATAAGATATGATATACAATTGTTACAAAATTAACGTAGAATTGTTGTAGAACAATACTTTGAATGTTCTAGTAAAGTTCTAAAAGCATTCATGATCAGGAACTGTTCTAAAAGCAGTTATCGTGTAGTATTGTTCTAAGTACTGTCATGATCTTGAACATATCTAAAACCGGTCATAACCTGTTCTTAAAGCAGTCATGGTCTGAGTTGTTCTAAAAATAGTCAGGATGACGAGTTGTTCTAAAAGCAGTCAGGATCAGGACTTGTTCTTAAAGCAGTCAGGATCAGGACTGGTTCCACAAACATTTATCTCGCAGAACTGCCCTAGAAATTACACACAATTCAAGAACAAAGTATTCAAATACTGAAATCAATAATGATAATTAATACGATTTACATATAATAATAATAATAATATTTAACTGGGAAATATACTATTCAAATATTTGTGAAAGTATATAATAAAAACTAAAACACGTAAAATATAGTGATAAACCGCAAGTGACACCAGTGGATATTTTTCTCTTTATGACAATAATGCCTAATATTTCACCAAACATTTGACAAAAAGGACTTTAATGTATAGGATATTAAATTGTATATTCATGTTTTACATAATTAAACTATCTGCAATTTGACTAAGAACATTTTTGCAATAAACTACTTGCAAATGAAAAAGGAAACATATCACATGAATGTCTTCGATACTAAATCGATGCCCACAGAAACAAAACTGTCATTTAATTAAACCATATTGCTTCTGGGAATTCACTGCATTCAAACAATATCAAGGCCCACAGTAATTAAACTTCCTGTTTAACACAAATTGAGACGTAGATATTACAGATTTATATTCTTCAGATATTCTAACAAAACTTGACATATAATACTACGGCTTAATTCCGTGTATGGCACTCGATGGATGTCCTTAGTACTAGATTAGCCTTCCTATTTCGGTATTTTTGGTGATGAGTACTTCTTTTCTGACTATTTGTCGGATTATGGCTTTCCATATTATTTGATTTTAATGCTGCTGATGAGAGGTTACTCCCTGAAACACGTGTACAGCATAACAAAATTTACTCTTTATTATGCAACTTTGGTATTTTTGTATTTATATACCAAAATATATGTGGTGTTTAATATGCACTGTAAATACATCGGCAAACGAATGCCGAAGCAAAAATTCGGTAGGAGGAAATTCCAAAATCAAAAATAAAAAACCACGGCAATTCATAGTAAGCAAGAATGGAGACAGCATGACAAGTAAAAACAAACTGAACAAGAACGCCTTAGAACTAAAACACTCGCAGTGTGAACCCCTGCAAAAACTTCAGGTATCATCAGGTGCTCCGGAAGGGTATTAATGATCTGCTCCACACATGTCATTCGGCACCAAAATGAGGTAAGGACAAGAGGACTATTTGTCAAAATGTTCATCTGAAGAAACGAAATTTACAAAATTAAAGTATTTGCTATGCTGCTGGACTATTAGTCCGCGAGGGTATTAACCAACCAAGACAGGTACGTAGATGCTGACCAAATAAACTGATTTTATATTGCATTGCACTATTACAATATCTAAATTTTTGAAATTTTAACTGTAACTAAGCAGTGTCTTTTTCATGCAAAGCTCTGTCCATGGCTTATGTTTGCTTTGTTTTAAATCCGTTCAGTTATGTGTTCTCTATCGTCCTTCATAGATCTTAAAAGTTTGTATTTATACATGCTTTGATTTGCTTTTCCAACAATGATCAGAGCATTTTTTAAACAGATATCTACCAGAAAACCTGATTAGCGAGATTCCGGTAGGAATATTCGATTCTTTATCAAACTTGTGCCATTTGTAATTATGTATTGAAAGCCAATAGGGTCTGTAATTAACAATGAAAAAATGTATATAGAGTAAATGTACACCAGACAAAGTCTCTACAAATACAATATAAAAACAAGCAATGGAACAACGCTTTTATTCTAGTTCTCCATCTTGAAGTCACCACGAGGCCTGTCGGATTTATTGAACAGTCAGACTTGTCTGACATGAAAGAATTACCTTGCGTTTTATTGAAATTTACTGTTTTTATCAAAACTCTAACCCCTTAAAAAATGCTAAGGCTTCATTCCGTGTATGGCACTCGGTGGATGTCCTTGGTACTGAATTTGGCCTCCTATTTCGATATTTTTTGTATGAGTACTTCTTTTGTTTACTACTTTTGGATTATGGCTTTCCATATTCTTTGACTTTAATGCTGCCGATGAGAGGTTACTCCTTGAAACACGTGCACAGCATAACAAAATTTTACCGTTTATTATTGAACTTGGGTATTGATTGTATTTATCATATAGCTAAGTTGGACAACGAAAGATTGCTACATAATTCGACGATACTTCGACCATTTTAATAAACATGTAGCTCGACGTCCAACCAAGTCTACGACGTCGATTATAGGAACAATAAAAACACATATAAACGTGCAGGACTTTGTTCCGCCATTACGTTCTCGACATATCTCCCGACTAAAAAATATAAATATAAACAATTAAATTTGAGAAGAGAATTGTCTGTACTTCACTGAAAATACTCACTCAAACTTTGAATGAGTAATTAAATCTATAAAATAACAAAAACATACAGTCTGTTATAATCATTTTAACAGTAGTCCTTAATATCAACAATCTCTAGGAATAACAGGCCTGATAATGAACAATCCTTAGAATCTATTATCATTCGGAGGAAACACGAATATCATTCATTTTTCATTTATGATTTTGTCCATTCTGGTTGGCTGGTACTCGGCTCGTTCTCGGATTCTCCTGTTTCATTAGAATTAAGTTCTAGCGGGTGCTGTCTAGTCAGAGGACGGTTTTCCGACCTCCTGAAGTTCTAACAGGCGATGTCTAGTCAGAGGACGATTTTCCGACCTCCTGCAGTTCTAACGGGCGCATTCTAGTCAGAGGACGGCTTGTCCGACCTCCTGAAGTTCTAACGGGTGCAGTATAGTCGGAGGACGGCTTGTCCGACCTCCTGAAGTTCTAAAAACAGCTGAACATTGAATACCATCGTTTCCTCGAATTACTTATTCGATGATTGCTATTTTCTATTTAATGTGAAGTCCATCTCCTTTGATTTGTACAATATCGCCTGTTTTAATATCAATGTCACTTTACTATGGATCCAGGAATGATGTAGATGTTGTGATTGTCTCTGTGCTCTGTCCGATATGTTGATTGCGTAATGGTTTGGTCGAAATCAACAAAATCAACAAAACCTAGACGTCCATACAAAAGTTAGGATGGTATGAGAGGTTCGGCATCATCTATGTCTGCAGTGATGTGTTTTAATGGTGTGTCATTTAAGATATTTTTCACGTCACATGTAACAGTTTGTAAAGTCTCTAAATCGATCAATGCGCTTCCGAATATCTTTCTAAAACGTTTTTTTTTGTAAGTCCAATTATTCTTTCCCGAAAGCATTCAAACCAGGGAGTGAGTCTAGGAATTAAACACCTTGCTGTATATGAAGTTGAAATTCTCGTTTAACCTCGAACCTCATATTTAAATATTCGTTTTAAATGCTATGAGGCTGCAATAAATGTTGCAATAAATGTCGTGGCGTTATTACTAATGGTGTACTTTTGAACGGATTTACGGCTTATATAACGATTGAAGGCTTGAATAAACGATTCCTCTATTAACTTTCTGAGTACTTCTAGCCCATATCTATGCAGATGAAAATAAACAAATATAATATGCTTTAGAAATTCGCCTGTTTGTGTCATATGTATAAAGGGTTACTGTAAAATCTATCCCAATTGCTGTAAATGGCGATGAATCTTGCAGTCTGTTACCATTTTGGTTATATTTTTGTCATTCGAAATTGTCTTCCGGTCACTTTTTTTTTACAAATGATACGCTTGTGAAGCACATACTGTCGAATTGCAGGTATCCAAAATCGTTGTCGCATAAACACAGAAGTTAAATTCACCCCTGAGTGTAATACTTTGTTTTGTTAACCATTCTCTGTGAGTAGCAGGTAATATGGACTAGTACTTTGTAGCCAAGGACAGTGGCGCGTTGTCGATTCTCCCTTCGCATCGTAGCAAATTGCTATCGTCTATGAATAAGCGTAGTATTTAAATTCGTGGTAAACGTGACCATTTTCTCTTCAAAGCAAGTACGATGTATTTGCCTCGTGAAAACAGACTCCTGACAATAATATCAACGATTGTCGGATTTCATCAGTTTTCAATTATCCCGTGTTGCTTGGTTGCTTTCGGATGTCGACAGTTTTCTATAAATCGAAGCACATATGCTGTTACATGTAGCACTTTTCTATAAAATCCATAAACGTTTTAAGTCTATCATCTTTTGTATACCAATATACTGTTTCTCTGACTATGCTCTAATTTCTCAGTTGAAACCAGTTTCTTGAGTTAAAACCGTCAATGCTTGCTGTACTTTGAGCTCGTAATTTGTTATGGTTTGGCTATTAATAGAAATAATTCGCTGGAATTGAATTGACTGGAGCCTATCCCACAAGTAAACAAATCGAAGGGGTTGTCACTTGTGAGGCAATACATCCATTCATAAGTACGATTTAGTTCTTGTATCTCTCGCACTCGATTAGAAATGAATCTTCTCAACTGTTTATTACTCTTGAGCCAATGTAGCACAATCAGGCTATCAGACCATAACGTTACAGAACAGCAGTGGATTAATGAAGTAATATTGTGAGTACGTCGAGCCCAAATTACTGCGGTCATCAGTTCCTGTTTTGGTAATGTGAGTTTCTTCAACGGTGCCACTCTACATTTTGCTATAACAATGTTAGACTCTTCTTTATCACAAATATCAGCAATGGGTTCGTAAGCCTTTGTACTTGCATCCACAAATCGTATAGTGAAGTTTCATTGTCATTTTCATTTGTAAAGTAACTTTTAGGGAACTCTAGTTTTGTCACTTGTGATATATCCCTTGCAATAGCGATCAATTTATCACCCATTTCTCTTGGAAACTATTCATCCCATTTGAATTTCCCTTTCCACAGATCTTGAAATAGTAACTTCCATTGTACTGTAACTGGACTTAATAAACCAAGCGGGTCACATATAAACTAGCGTCACGTATTCTTGACGTCTCATTCTAAAACAATTTGACATTTTATTCATAATCATTAATAGGAGATATCTTTGAGGTAATCGAATCTTTGTGATTTGGTAAAATAATTTGGAGTTCAACAGACCTGAAGAGATTTTTACAAATTACAATTGTACAATTTAGTTACATCCTTGCGAAAATTGACCCTAAAAATTCTGTTTTAACTGCAAATATTTTTTTTTTAAAATCAATTATTATTTTAACAGGGACATTTTAAAATGTCTGCATAGCGTTTTACTTTAAATGTCGTTATGCTTCCCGTTCCTAACCTTTTCTACACAAGGTATAAATAACTTTTTCCAAAAAAGCACGGATATTTGAACAGGACATATATATATATGAACGTCCATATTGTTTATTTATTTTTTTATGCATTAATAAATCACAATATCTTTTCTGACAGAAATCTAGATGATAATCATATATCAAGTTTAGATGTTGGAATATTTGATTCATTGACGTCGCTTCGTGCATTGTAAGTAGTGAATTTACATTTATTGTTAAATACGTCTGAATACATCGGCAAACGAATACCGAAGCAAGAACGACGAAAGGGGAAATTCTAAAACCATAAACACGACATCACGGCAATTCACAGCAACACGAATTGAGACAGTATAACTTAGACAAAACGAACAAAAATAAACAAGAACGACACAAAACTAAAGCACTAGCAGTGTAAACCCCTATAAAAACTGAGGTATCATCAGGTGCTCCGGAAGGGTAAGCATGATCTGCTCCACGCATGGCACCCGTCACACAGCTAGCTAAAATATTATATTGAAATAATTGTTGGGTGGCTGATGGTATTGTCATTTTCTAACCCGTAGACAATACCAATTAAAATCCATGGTTCATGTTAATTCTCTAACCCTCAAACAGCACCACGGTGAAAGTTTAAAAAATAACTTAATACCGAAGTTACTGTGAATTTAGATTCTGCATATGCGCATTTCGACAACTTATGTCTCTTCAGTGCAGATACATTTTTTTTTGTAAAATCTAAACGTTTGGAAGACCATAAAGTCAAAGACGTTTACAAACTGAAAGAGAACAAATAACCAAAATGATCTAAATGTAAAGCCAAAATCAGCTAAGGACAGAGCTCTGCATGAGGGAGATACTCCTTAGTTTTCAACAAAATTTACAAAAATTTAGATATTGTAAGGTTCCAAATAGAATCGGCTTTCGGGTCAGCACCGAAGTACTGACTACTGGACTGGTGAATACCCTCGGGGACTAACAGTCCACCAGCAGTGGCATCGACCCAGTTGTAACAAAAGTATAAATAACAAACATTTCACACGTTTGACAAATATAGATAACAAGCATTTCATACGTTTGACAAATAACAAAATACCGAAGTTACTGTTAATTTATTTTCTGCATATGCTCATATCGACAACTTATGTCTCATCAGTACAGATCAAACCAAAGCATTTGGATGTCAATTAACCGAAAACGTGTAAAAGCTGATAGATAACAAATGACCAAAATGATCTAAGTAAAAAAGTTTGATGTTTACACATGTTCTTTTAATTAGAGCTGCAAGTAAATAATAGTGATAAAGAGTTTTTATATATATAAATAACAACATACCGAAGTTACTGCCAATTTAGTTTCGGCATATGACCATTTTGACACCTTATGCCTCTTCGGTGCAGATTTCGTCAAAAAATTAGGAATACTATAATCGAAATAAGTGTAAAAATCTGACAAAGAAAAAAATAACGAAAAAGATATAAATTAAAAGCCAAAATCAGCTAGGGACAGGACTATGCACGAGCAAGATACTTCTTATTTTTAAGCAATATTTTTTAAATCAAGATATTGTTAGTTTCCATATAAAATGGGTTTTTCGGGTCAGTTTTGTTGGTGATACCTTTGGAGACTTACAGTCCACCAGCAGAGGCAACAGTCAAGTTGTAATAAATAATGACATACCTAAGCTACTATTAATTTAGTGTCTGCATGCGACCATTTCGACAACTTATGTGTCTTCAGTGCAGATCAAATTTGCTTGAATTACTTTCTTTCCAAAACATATGTTTAATTGGTTAAGCTGTTCACCCAAATACAATGTCAACAAAAATCGGTATTTTGTTAATTTGTATTTGATAGGCCTTTACGAAAGCCAAAATCAACATAGCCTATTAGGATGTGCTTAATGCGCTACGGTGCGATAAAGTCCGTTTCAAAAACACAATGTCGCACATTTTTATGCGGAAATTCACAAAATAATAAAATAACTCTTGAAAAAACTGAAATTGGCTGAAATTTCTATTGAGGCATGGTTGATATATCATTTATAAAAATATGCATTCTTTTATTTATGTGTGACAAGTACAGGGATGGAAACATCCAACATTCCCTACCACACGCACATGATTCACACGATGGACACACACAATTTACACGTTGAGCAGACACGATTCGCACGATGAATGATACAGAAAGTTCTCAACCGTGTATCGTGTACCATGTTAGACCATGCTGGAACTTTCTATAATTTAACTATAAATTTATAAGAAAAGCAACATTTTCTCTATTTTATTTTATACCAGTGTCCGGAATACTTAAACTTGATATAATTTAACCAAGTGCACATTTTCTCTATTTTATATTATACCGGTGTCCGCAATACTAAAACGTCATATAATTTAACGATAAATAAAAAACAAATGGCATTTTTTCTCTATTTTATATCATACCAGTGTCCACAATACTAAAACTTCATACGATGTAACCATGAATATAACAGAAAAGGCACCTTTTCTCTATTTTATACTATACCGGTGTCCGCAATACTAAAACTTCATATAATTTAACCAAAAATATAAAAAGGGCACTTTTTGACTATTTTATATTATACCGGTGTCCGCAATACTAAAAAAATCATATAATTTAACTATAAATATAAAGGAAAGGGCGCTTTTTCTCTATTTCATCCACAACACTAAAACTTCATATAATTTAACCATAAATAAACAACAACGGGCAATTTTTCTCTTTTCTATATTATGCCGGTGTTATTTTTTAGATTATATAGATATTATTTACCCACAAGAACTGAAATTAAATAAAGCTAACACTGATTCCAAATACTGCCCTTTTCTGGATCTAATAATCATTATTGACGCTGTTAAAATAAAAACTAAAATATATGATAAAAGGGATGATTTTGATTTCACTATAACTAGCTTCCCTTTTTTTGACGGCGACATCCCACAAGCTCCATCATACGGGGTGTACATTTCTCAACTTGTACGATTCGCACGTGTTTGTTTTACTCTTGACAAGTTTAATGAACGTAACCTTACTATCACAGCCAAACTTTTACAACAGGGTTACAGATTTCATAATTTGTTGAATACCTTTAAGAAGTTTTATAACAGATATGAATATTTAATATCTAAATATGGCGTTACTCGCAAACAGCTTATTATTAAGGGCATTTCTAATCCTCGTTTTTAGGGTATTGTTATTAAAAAATGCCAGAAACTGAGTAAAAATCCAGAAAAGCTGGGACGTAACTTACATTCATTACGTAATAGGGGATATTGACAAGATACTCTGCTTGCGTCCGTTAGATTAGCTTTGGGATCTAGTGACCACTCCTTTAGCTAGCCGGCAGTTTAGAGGCGAGCACCCCTTGACCCATCTTTTAAATTCAAAATTACGTATTGTTATATTCTCTCCTTTCAAGATTGTGGTCATGGAGGTAGTAGTCTACCTGTATTGGGTTTTATGCGTATGTTTTCTTAACTACAGGGAAACGGGACAGATAAAGGGGAGGTTTGGATACCCATAGACTGGTTTAACCCTACCGCTGGCTTTTGCTAGTGCCGGTGTCATATGGTATTTTGAACCCCATGGCAAATTGACCCCGGGGTCAATTTTTACCCATGGAATATTGAACCCCCTCATGGGAAAGTGAACCCCCCCTGTATGGTATTTTGAACCCCATAGAATATTGAACCCCTAGTGGTGTTTTACAGTTAATTTTATAGAACTGGCATATTTGATGTCAGATCGATACTTTAGAAGGGGGTTCAAAATTCCATGATGGGGGTCAAAATACCATGGTTGAACAAACTTCACAACTTTCAGATGGGGGTTCAAAATTCCATGATTGGGGGTCAGAATACCATGGCAGGACAGAGAATTAATATCTAAACATACAAGTTACATGTTTTGATAGGGGGGTTCAAAATCCCATGGTAGGGGG
>MJUU01053541.1:46564-69443 GCA_002080025.1 Modiolus philippinarum
TGACGAAACGTCACAATTTTTAGATGGGGTGCAAAATTCGAATACCATAGCAGGACAGAGAATTAATATCTTACATAAAAGTTACATGTTTTGAAAGGGGGTTCAAAATTCCATGGTAGGGAGAGTCAAAATAACATGGTTGACAAAATCTCACAATTTTCAGATGGGGGTGCAAAATTCCATGATAGAGAAGCAGAATACCATGGCAGCAAAGAGAAATAATATCTTAACATACAATTTACATTTCTTGTCAACCATGATATTTTGACCCCACTACCATGGGATTTTGAACCCCCTTTCAAGAAATGTAAACTGTATGTTCAGATATTATTTCTCTATGCTGCCATGGTATTCTGACCCCCTATTATGGAATTTTGCACCCCCATATGAAAACTGTGACGTTTAGTCAACCATGGAATTTTGACCCCCCTACCATGGAATTTGAACCCCCCTATCAAAACATGTAACGTGTATGTTTAGTTATTAATTCTCTATGCTGCCATGGTATTCTAACCCCCTATCATGGAATTTTGCACCACCATATGAAAACTGTGAGGTTTAGTCAACCATGATATTTTGACCCCCTACCATGGGATTTTGGACCCCCTATCAAAACATGTAACTTGTATGTTTAGATATTAATTCTCTATGCTGCCATGGTATTCTGACCCCTATCATGGAATTTTGCACCCCATCTGAAAATTGTGACATTTCATCAACCATGGGATTTTGACCCCCCTACCATGGGATTTTGAACCCCTATCAAAACATGTAACGTGTATGTTTAGTTATTAATTCTCTACGCTGCCATGGTATTCTGACCCCCTATCATGGAATTTTGCACCCCCTTATGAAAACTGTGACGTTTAGTCAACCATGGAATTTGACCCCCTACCATGGAATTTTGAACCCCCCTATCAAAACATGTAACGTGTATGTTTAGTTATTAATTCTCTATGCTGCCATGGTATTCTAACCCCCTATCATGGAATTTTGCACCCCCATATATAAACTGTGAGGTTTAGTCAACCATGGAATTTTGACCCCCCTACCATGGGATTTTGAACCCCCTATCAAAACATGTAACGTGGATGATTAGTTATTAATTCTCTATTCTGCCATGGTATTCTGACCCCCTATCATGGAATTTTGCACCCCAATATGAAAACTGTGACATTTAATGATGTAAAATTTTCAAAACACTTAACTTTTTTTGACATTTTTAAAGAGTTAGTATTAACTGAAGACTAAAAATTTTACTTTTCATATCTTTTTAATGCTAAAATTCATCAAGTTTTTGCTTCGCGAATTAAAAGAACTCCTTCGAAAGGATATTATGGTGTAAAATTTTCATAACATTGAATTGTTTTTGTCATTTTTAAAGACTGAATTTAAACTGCTGATTAAAAATCTTACTTTGCATACCTATTCTATGTTAAATTTGCTGAGGTTTTTTTATTTCACAACATATCAAACTCCTTCGCAAGGATATAATGATGTAAAATTTTCAAAACACTTAACTTTTTTTGACATTTTTAAAGAGTTAGTATTATATGCAGACTAAAAATTTTACTTTTCATATCTTTTTAAGGTGTCTGCAGGTAATTAATTTCCTATTATAGAATTTTGTCAAATTTTCTGTGTAGAAACATAATTGTATTATTGTTCAAAATGTAAAATAAAATTTGGGGGTCAGCGTGCACTTGAGCGCAAAATCTGGAATTGAAAATTTCAGGATTTTACTTGGAAATGATAGGGAAAATGATCATATGAGAGGATAGTTTGAAAAATTTATTATAGAATTTTTTCATACTTTGCATGTGTTTAATTATCACTATGTAGTTTACATATAAAAAATAAAAATTAGGGGTCACCGTTGAAATAAGAGAGAAAAATTGCAAAATGTTAATTTCTCTAGTGATATCTTTGTTAAAATATTTTATCAAATTATCTCCCTTGAATAATTTCTGTGTTCTGTAAATCCAGCAACAGATTTAAAGCTCATGTGTTTTAACTCATTTTTTTTGTAATGAAAATGTTATAAAAATGATAAGGAATATAAATTTTAAATACATTTGAACTTTCTTTTCGTTTTAAATAACTATTTTGTTAAATTTCTAAATGAATGAAACCTAAATGAACAATTTTTAGACAAAAATGGCGGAATAATACCACTGAGACACCTTAATGCTAAAATTCATCAAGTTTTTGCTTCGCAAATTATAAAACTCCTTCGAAAGGATATTATGGTGTACAATTTTCATAACATTGAATAGTTTTTGTCATTTTTAAAGACTGACTTTAAACCACTGATTAAAAATCTAACTTTTCTATCTACTCTATGCTAAATTTGATGATATTTTTATTTCGCAACATATCAAACTCTTTCAAGAGTATATCATGAAGTAAAATTTTCAAAACACTTTATTGTTTTTGTCATTTTTAAAGAGTAAGTTTAAGCCGCAAACTTAAAATTATACTTTTCATAACTCTTAAATGCTAATTAAAATCTATTGAATTTTTAACCTCGTGATTTATAAAACTCCTTGCAAAAGGATATATGACGAAGAAAAAGATTTAAAACACTAAATTGTTTTGATCATTTATAAGACTGAGTTTTTGTTTTTTTTTAACTGCTTACCAAAATTTCATGATTTTTTTAAGTTCGAAACAGAGTACACATCAAGTTATATGAAAATAAAAATCTTTGCTCTAGAGATTAGTTAAATTGAATATTCTTTTTAAAATAAGTCTAAAACGGCAATATTCACAACTTTCGCTGTCTGCATGGTATTATTTTCCTATTATTTTCCTATTTGTCAAATTTTCTGTGTAGAAACATAATTGTATTATTGTTCAAAATGTAAAATAAAAATTAAGGGGTCACCGTGCATTTAAGGGCAAAAAATGAAATTGAAAATTTCAGGATTTTACAAAGAAATGATAGGGAACATGATTATATGAGAGCATAGCTTGAAAAGTTTATTATAGATTTTGTTCAAACTTTACATGTGGTTTGAAATTCGTATATAGTTTACATATAAAAAATAAAAATTAGGGGTCACCGTTAAAATAAGAGAGCTAAATTGCGAAATGTTAATTTCTCTAGTGATATCTATGTTAAATTCTTTTATCAAATTATCTCCCTTGCATAATTTCTGTGTTTCCATAAATCCAGCAACAGATTTAAAGCTCATGTGTTCTAGTTCACCAATTGGCAATGGAAATGTTGTAAAAGCGATAAGGAATAAAAATTTTAAATACTTTGGAACTTTCTTTACATTTTAAAATAAGTATTTTGTTAAATTTCTTAATGAATGAAACCTAAATGAACAAATATTAGACAAAAATGGCGGAATAATACCACTGAGACACCTTAACTGGTGAAGGTGAATAGAGACAGTCGAGATCGAATCCTCCCATGTCCCGCGAATCTGATATCTAAAAGTGTCACAGGTAAACTCTATTTGATTATTAATTTATTACATACAAATACAAAAAAAAAATTATAAAAGATACAAAATTTAAATAAAAAAAGAGAGAATTATAAGCGATAAACAGAATAAACGATTTTGATTGGTCTAATTAAACCCTGAATACCGTTTTCCGTTTCTGATTGGACGAACGTTAAATATCAAATAGCGATTTCCGTTCTTCACTTCTCATTGGCTAAAACTGTGAATAGCGTTTGCGGTGTAAATTCCAATTTCCGATACCGATCGGAAACTATGGGTTTTCGTCGAAACCCCCTAGTTTCCGTTCAATTTCAATCGGAAACTAGGGTTTTCAGCGAAATACTATGTATACCGATACACAAACGTCAAGTATAACGATACAAATTACTTAGAGCGTGGGCTTCTCCACACTACACTAGATATATCACAATATAAAAGCATTTAAATTCCTGATAGTTCGGAGACGCATGTATGGATTGCATCGTTGTTGTAAACATGTGTCTTGATGTAAATATTCAATATCGTTCAACCGTTTTATATGTGTATATATAGTTGAAGTCATAAACTGTCTTCATCATATTTTAGTTATTTTGACTTTTATCCTGTTACATTAAACCTACTTGATTTGAAAGTATTGAAGTATTTGGGTGGAGGTGCACAACACTCTGGATCTACACAAATGCATTTTTAAATACATTGATACATGTATTAATTAATACGAACTGTAAATAATTTGCAACTTTATTTCTTAATGTTGTAAATGTTTTATTTGTATATATTTATGGACGAAGGCAATTATTTTTAATATTTAACTTTCACCGTATTTTACTCTACGGAGGTGCTCCTATGTTGGAGGAAGTTCAGACAATAGAATAGAATAGATCGGAAACCCCTAGTTAGCGTGCGGTATAACCCCTAGTTTTCGTTCGAAATACTAGGTATACCGCATTTTTGTTACTATCGCGTGTCATAGGCCATTGTAGGTGTTTCCACTTGTCCCCTTTATTTCATTCAGCAATGCTAAAACTTCATATAATTTAACCATAGATATAGAACAAAGGGCACTTTTTGTCTATTTCATATAATACCAGTGCCCGCAATACTAAAACTTCATATAATATCCATATATATATAAAAGGAAGGACACTTTTTCTATATTTTTGTTTACTATACCGGAGTCCACAAAACTAAAACTCCATATAATTTAACCATAAATAGAAAAGAAAGTGCACTTTTTCTCTTTTTTATATTATACCGGTGTCCGCAATACTAAAATTTCATATAATTTAACCATAAATATAGAACAAAGGGCAATTTTTCTCTTTTTTAAATTATACCGGGGTCAGCAATGCTAAAACTCCAATAATTTAACCATCAATATAAAAGAAAGGGCACTTTTTTCTATTTTATATTATACCGGTGTCCGCAATACTAGAACGTCATATAATTTTACCATGAATATAAAAGAAAGGGCACTTTTTCTCTATTTTACATTCAACAGGTTTCTGCAATACTAAAATTTCATATGATTTAACCATAAATATAAAGGGAAGGCACTTTTTGTCTTTTTTTTTATTATACCGGTGTCCGCAATAATAAAATTTCTATATAATATCTCATGTGTACACTTTGTTCAATTACTGTTATCTAAATTTCTGTAAATTCTAAAACCGAAGGATTAACTCCCTCCATCGTAGTTTTTTCCTTTGCTATATTTGATACTACTGATTATTCGGATTTCGTTTGGTTTTATGCATTTTAAACATTTTTTGAAATTATGGATTTCCTTTGTTTAGGTTCTAGTGCTGTTGATGAGGAATTTATTTCCGAAATGGCCATACAGCTCATTAAAATTATTGCAGTTGGAGTTAACATATGTGTTATGGTCTCATGTTCATTTACTCCATATCTTTTCGTAAAATATTTCATATGATTTGACCGTGAAAATAAAAGATAGGCCACTTTTTATTTATTTTATATAATCGGTGTCCGCAATACTAAAACTTCAAATAATTTACCGATTAATTTAAAACAAAGGGCACTTATTCTCTATTTTATATTATACCAGTGTCCGCAATACTAAAGCTTCATATAATTTAACCATAAATAAAAAACAAAAGGCATTTTTTCTCTACTTTATATTATACCAATGTCCACAATACTAAAACGTTATATGATTTAACCATGAATATAAAAGAAAAGGCACTTTTTCTCTATTTTATACTATACCAGTGTTCGCAATACTAAAACTTCATATAATTTAACCAGAAATATAAAACAAAGGGCACTTTTTTTCTATTTTATATTATATCAATGTCCGCAATACTAAAACTTCATATAATTTACCCATAAATATAAAAAGGCAATTTTTGATTTTTCTATATTATACCGCTGTCCGCAATACTAAAATTGCATATAATTTAACTATACTTTTTTTTATTTTATATTATACCGATCTCCGCAATACTAAAACTTCATATAATTTAACTATAAATATAGAACAACGGGCAATTTTTCTCTTTTCTATAATATTCCGGTGTCAGCAATGCTAAAACTTCAAATAATTTAACGATAAATATAGAACAAAGGCACTTTTCTCTATTTTATATTATACCGGTGTCAACAATACTAAAACTTCATATAATATCCATATATACAAAAGAAAGAGCACTTTTTCTTTATTTTTATTATACCGGAGTCCACAGTACTAAAACTTCATATAATTTAACCATAAATAGAAAATAAAGGGCACTTTTTCTCAATTTTATATTATACCGGTGTTCACGCAAATCGACTCCTGGCACAAACTGATTAATCAACAGTATAAAACATTTGAAGACTTTGATTTTGATTTACATATGGCAAATGTCAAAAAATTCGAGTCGGAAATTGAGCGCCACAATAAGTTACTAACTACTATACAGAAAAATATTTCCGAGTTGAGAACAATTAATCAAAAGTCATACTCTGAAAAAGTTATAGAAAATATCCCAACCGGATCCTCAAAGAAACGAGAAAGTCGACTAGTGAAATCAGTGGTGATTAGTGATAACTGAGACAAATCGACAAAGTTAGGTGTGCATTCAACCGACACTGATGAGATTGTTGATACTGATCTTTGTTCGAATAACGGGACCGAGTCAGACTCGTCAATTCATTCTTATACTCAAATAACGGGTGGTGGAAATGTCGTGTCTGATGATGCTAAAAATGATAGTGGTCAGCTGAAGTCGTTCAATATTCCAGTAAGATTAGGTGGCGTAACTAGTGAAGTAAACGGTTTGTCCGAGTACGATGATGAAAACTCGTTTAAAGGTGTTGTTAAAAGAAGGTTTTCAAGATACTATCTGTCTGGTATAAATACGAAAACTACTAGATCGGGGATTATTTCAAACTTAGAGAAAAGAAATATTCACGTTACATATTTAAGATTATTTAATCCCTCAAATCGAAGTGTGCGACATTTATCCGCAAAACTTAACGTTTCTGAATCTTGTGCTAAAATAATAGAATCTGGTAGTATATGGCCCGAAGGAGTACGATGTCGGAGATGGTAAAGCGTAAATGAGTGGAATCAACGTTGGACAGATGATGCTGATAATAGATACGCACTTATATCAGAAAAGCCATCATGAATAATTGTATTAAACTATTTATTTTAGTATGTCTTGTTTATTGGCTTTTCGTTAGTATGTCCTCTTTAAAAATAATGTCATGGAATGTTAGAGGGATCATGTCCTCTACCATGTGTCTGGGTTACTTACTGAAAAACCTTAACTGTGATATATGTGTACTGTCAGAACATAAACTTAAATCCGAATGCTTACAAATTATTTCGTCAATAGAGAAGGGCTATAACTGCTTTAGTAAGGCAGATAATTTACCCGATAATTATTCAGCGTATCAAGGAAAAGGGGGTGTATCTATTATGTATAAATATTCATTACAGTTTTCCATTAGCGAAATAATTAATATCAATTCAAACAGAATATTAGGTGTAGAGTTTAAAAGAGCAGGTAATCGTTCCATTTATATCTTTGGGGCATACCTACCTTCAGACGAATCTATTGTAAATTTTAGAGATGAGTTAAGTATACTGGATGAGTTGGTGTTATACTATAGTGAGTATGGTGATGTCGTAGTTACAGGTGATTTGAATGCTAGTTGTCTTGCGAAAGATCACGATCGTTGTAACAAACCCAAATCAATAGAATTGATAAAATTTATTGATAGAAATAATCTTCAGTTTCCAGGCGGTAATATAGTTTATAAGGGACCTGATTACACTTTTATAAATGAACAAACCATGCTAGATTATTGTTTACTAAGTGAAGGTGTCCATAATCATCTGATCATCTGATTTCTTATGAAATCCTTCAAGAGGGGTCTATATGTATAACATCTGATCATTTACCGATAGTAATAGAGCTCTCCATGAATGGGAATCCCCATAGAATTTTTAACTCAAACTTCAAATTCCCTGCATGGCATAAGAGTACTGATGAAGAAATTAGTAATTATAAACGTTATTTAGAAGAGTCGTTGAAACAACTCTCCGCGAATGTGAGTTCAGAAAATGTTGATTTGGACGGTATTGTTTCTAAATTGGTAAATATTTTACATTTGGAAGCAAATGATACAATTCCAAAAAGTGGATTTAACTCGTATACAAAACCGTATTGGACTGATGAAGTCAAAAGATCACATAAACAAGAACGTTATATGCGTAATAAATGGATACTTGACGGTAAACCGAGAGGAATGAATTTCGAATCTTATAAAAATTACAAAATAGCCAAACGTGAATTTAGGAATATTCAGCAGGTTGCCTCCGAGAATTATATGGAAAAATGTTACAAAGACTTAAATGAGGCATCTGAATGCGATATAAGATTATTTTGGAAAACTTTAGAAGCGTTATTCGCAGACCGCTTCTAAAGTTTACCCCGAAATAGTTCATAACGGGATTGCGTGTAATACCCCCGAAACTGTAACGACCGCCTTCAAAGATTATTTTTCCAAACAATTTAGCATAAGCGATACCAGTAATTTTGACGAAGAATTTAAGAATACCGTCGAAAATGAATACGATAGTTATCTTGAAACATTTTTCCCTTCTAAAGACCCTTTACCTGGTGGGGATGTACAGGAAAATGAAGTTATGAGTGGGGTTAGGTCCCTTAAACTTAGAAAAGCTGGGGGTATTGATAAGATTCAAAATGAGCACGTTTTGTATGGTGGCAACGAACTAATACGGTGTTTGACCGGGTTTTTTAATCTTATAATTAAGATTGGTCGAATTCCGACGACTTGGAAGTCAAGTATTTTAGTCCCGTTGTATAAAGGTCACAATAAACCGAAAACCTCCACAGATAGTTATAGGCCAATAACCCATTTACCATGCATATCAAAAATTTTTGAAAATATAGTAGTCTCGTTTATTATGTGTATTAAATAAACACAATTTCCCAAACCCCCAACAACAGGGATTTCAGAAGAATTTAAGTTGTTTAACTGCATCGTTTAATTTGCAGGAATCACTTTTGCATAATATAGAGTTGGGTAATAAAATGTATGTCGCCTTCTTGGATAGTAAGAAGGAGTTCGATACAGTGTGGCGAAAAGGTCTGTTGTTTAAGTTACTAAATGATTTTGGTGTTGACAATAAGTTATGGATCATTATAAATGATTTTCATTTAAATACAAAAAGTGCTATAGTAGTGAACCAGACTGAATCTCCCTTTTTTCCAGTAATGGAAGGTGTGCGTCAAGGGAGCGTTTTGTCTGGCATACTGTACTTGGTATTTGTAAATGATCTATTGTGTAATCTTGAGAAATGTTGTAAGAATACGGGTATTTTTAGTATACCTTGTGCCAGTCCTGCCCTTGCAGATGACATATCATGCATTGCAACTTCGTCGAGATTTCTTCAGTGTATGCTTGATATTTGTTGTACATATTCGCAAAAATGGCGTTTTTGCTACAATGCCAGCAAATCTTCTGTTTTACAATTTTCGATGAATAGAAGAGATGAAAAAAAAAAAAAACGATTTTCAGTGGCACCTTGGCGACGAGCTTGTTCCCGTTAATGAATCGTATACCCATTTGGGAATAGATCTTCATTCAAATTTCAAAACCAAAGAAAGGACATATAACGCCTGCAGGAAAGGAAAAAAAAATCATTTTTCGCATTGAAAGGTGTAATGACCAGAACAATAAATCCCCTTGTTCTTATAAAACTTTACCGAACGGTCGTCTTGCAAAGTGTTTTATATAGTTGCGAATTATGATACAACTTGCGTTCATATGACCTGTCTTTGTTAAATTGCTTTCAGCATTTTGTAATTAAGCATATTTTAGATTTGAAAATTTCTACAAGATCGGACATGTGTGAAAGTATTGTTGGCGTTACTCCGATATCGAGTTTTATCCATACAAGGAAGTTGTACTTTTTGCAAAAAGTGTGTTCATTAGATAATTCTTGCATTACCAAAAGCATTTTTTTGTTGCGATTATTTTCATTTCTTCAGAATCCACAAAGGAAACAGTATGGATTCATCCCAGACATATTTGATATACTGTATGAATATGATCTGCATGGATATATGCTTGAATACAAACAAAACGGCGAGTTTCCTACCAAACTCAAGTGGAAGTCGATTGTGAAAAACACAATCAACCAAATTCAGTCCAAACAATGGTTCTGTAACCGTTCCCGAGTTTCTGAGTTCGTGTCGATCGTTTCGAGAAATAAGAAATTCGCTCTTTATTGTTAAGTTGATCACCAGCATTCCGGATACCGCTGGTGGTTTTTGTACGTTTTGTAAAAGGCATTTTAGCGATGTTGCTGTGCACGCGGTTTGCGATTGTGTTTTAAATTTGGACTTTCGTGACATATGGTGGGATATAATCGTAGAAAATTTTGAGCTTCAATTATACTGCGAATTAAGCGAATATGATTCCGAGAAACTTTTTCAAATTCTACTTGGACGTAATCCAAGCACCGAATTTATAGATAATGGCAAATTAAAAGAATTTCAGAATTTTTGCCGAACGCACGTGATTAAATGCATGGCCACATTTAATCGTGCAATACGTTGCAGTGCATGACGTGTCTATTCTGTAGGGGCAGTGCCCCAGTTCCTTAATTTATTATAGTGTACATATATTTTTTTTCTCATAATGTATTGTATATATTGATATACTGTTTTGCTGATATTCTTTGTTAGTAATTTGTTTATAATGTAATGTTGTTCATATGTAATCTCTCATAGAGGAAATAAAGATATGAATGAATGAATGGAACCATAAGTATAAAAGAAAGGGCACCTTTTCTCTATTTTACATTACACAGGTTTCTGCAATACTAAAATTTCATTTGATTTAACCATAAATATAAAGGGAAGGCACTTTTTGTCTTTTTTTTATTATACCAGTGTCCGCAATACTAAAATTTCTAGATAATATCTCATGTGTACACTTTGTTCAATAACTGTTATCTAAATTTTTGTAAATTCTAAAACCGAAGGATTAACTCCCTCTATCGTAGTTTTTTCCTTTGCTATATTTGATATTACTGATTATTCGGATTTCGTTTGGTTTTATGCATTTTAAGCATTTTTTGAAATTATGGATTTGCTTTGTTTAGGTTCTAGTGCTGCTGATGAGGAATTTATTTCCGAAATGGCCATACAGCTCATTAAAATTATTGCAGTTGGAGTTAACATATGTGTTATGGTCTCATGTTCATTTACTCCATATCCTTTCGTAAAATATTTCATATGATTTGACCGTGAAAATAAAAGATAGGCAACTTTTTATCTATTTTATATAATCGGTGTCCGCAATACTAAAACTTCAAATAATTTACAAATAAATTTAAAACAAAGGGCACTTATTCTCTATTTTATATTATACCAGTGTCCGCAATACTAAAGCTTCATATAATTTAACCATAAATAAAAAACAAAAGGCATTTTTCTCTACTTTATATTATACCAGTGTCCACAATACTAAAACGTTATATGATTTAACCATGAATATAAAAGAAAAGGCACTTTTTCTCTATTTTATACTATACCAATGTTCGTAATACTAAAACTTCATATAATTTAACCAGAAATATAAAACAAAGGTCACTTTTTTTTCTCTTTTATATCATATCAGGGTCAGCAATATTAAAACTTCATATAATTTACCCATAAATATAAAAAGGACACTTTTTGACTTTTCTATATTATACCGCTGTCCGCAATACTAAAATTTCATATAATTTAACTATACTTTTTCTTTATTTTATATTATCGATACCGATGTCCACTATACTAAAACTTCATATAATTTAATCATATATATAGAACAACGGGCAATTTTTCTCTTTTCTATAATATTCCGGTGTCAGCAATCCTAAAAACTTCAAATAATTTAACCATAAATATAGAACAAAGGGCACTTTTTCTCTATTTTATATTATACCGGTGTCAACAATACTAAAACTTCATATAATATTCATATAAACAAAAGAAAGGGCACTTTTTCTTTATTTTTATTATACCGGAGTCCACAGTACTAAAACTTCATATAATTTAACCATAAATAGAAAAGAAAGGGCACTTTTTCTCTATTTTATATTATACCGATGTCCGCAATACTAAAATTTCATATAAGTTAACCATAAATATAAACAAAGGGCACTTTTTCTCTATTTTGTATTATACCGATGTCTGCAATACTAAAACTTTATATAATTTAACCAGAAATATAGAACAAAGGGCAATTTTTCTCTTTTTTAAATTATACCGGTGTCAACAATGCTAAAACTCCAATAATTTAACCATAAATATAAAAGAAAGGGCACCTTTCCTCTATTTTATATTATACCGGTGTCTGCAATACTAAAAGTTCATATAATTTAACCATAAATATAAACGAAAGGGCACTTTTCTCTATTTTATATTACACAGGTTTCTGCAATATTATAACTTTATATAATTTAACCATAAATAGAAAAGAAAGGGCACTTTCTCTCTATTTTTAATTATACCGGTGTCCGCAATACTAAAACTTAATATGATTTGACCATAAAAATAAAAGATAGGACACTTTTTATCTATTTTTTACTATACCGGTGTCCACAATACTAAAATTTCATATAATTTTCTCATAAATATAAAACAAAGGGCACTTATTCTCTATTTTATATCATACCGGCGTCCGCAATACTAAAACTTCATATAATTTAACCATAAATGTAGAAAAAAGGGCTTTTTTCTCTTTTTTATATTATAATGGTGTCCGCAATACTAAAACTTCATATGTTTAACCGTTTATATTATAAGTTCATCTGATTAGACTTTTATTGTTCTACTGTATTTAGGGGGAGCCAGAGGGGGTCTCATACCGGAATCCAGATTTATTTTTTTCTAAATCCCGAAATCTTGAACTACAAAGAGACTTAAAGACCGATTCCCTGTGAATTTATTTCCCAAAACCACCTATATACCCCGAAATATAAAAAAAGAGAATACTATGTAAATATGCTACACGTTCTGTCCCTGTTGAATGATATCACCACATAAGGAATAAAGGGATATGGAGTAAAAGCAAATGAGACAAAATCTCCACAAATACGTGGGAAAAACAAGCAATGGAACAACTCTTTTATTGTTGTTCTTCATCTTGAAGTCACCATGAGGCCTTCAACAATGAGCTATGCTCATACCTTATAGTAAGTTCAAGACGGCCCCTAGCACCGGTTAAGCGGAATTAATTGCTGGTTGTCGAGCAACGCTACATTCATGTTTAATATGTCACGGATGCGGGATCGTCAACAAACATAAAATCAACTGGCAAAGTATTCTTACAATTGCTATCATCCGTTGCCCAACAAAAAGACCAATAGAAGACAAACACAGCGTTTAAACAACCACAGGGCACTCATCGAGTCAATAGTAAGAAAACTTGGCATAATAAAATTATGAGATGTGGGCACAATATAGGTGGTCAGAAAGACAATTTTGAAAACACAAAAAGATAAAATGCCATACCTTTATTTATGTTCTAAGAATTATCCTTACATCTCCATTCATGTAGTCCTCCAGCAATGGCTCATCAAAAATATTACCTGGTTCATCTTCATCCTCATCCCCATTATCATCTTCATCATCATTTTCATAATCATATACGATGTTATATAACTTAGTGTTATCGTCATACACTGTTACCATGCCAGAGTAACAAATTTCCTCATCATCTTCTTCCCGCTGAAACCGATGTTCAATTCTTTGTCCTACAATTAACTTAGGATCTTTTGGTACAATGCGTAATTCATGATTAGCATAATCATCTAGCAAAGGATAACTGTATGATTTGTCATTATCACCGTCATATACTATCGAATATATATACTTACTGTTTACATATATATTCACCTTTAGACCTACAAATACTCCAAAGTACCATTTTTTCTTGCAAAAAGTCTTTGAACAAATGTTGGACCCTTTTTCCTAGCAGCTTCTCAGGATCTGATGTTTTAGGCAAATCAGAGCTGGAGATGGACTTGCTTGTTCGTTGACGCTTTGGTGTGTTGGATCTCTTGCTTTGTTCTTCATCCATCAACTGCAAGAAGTTAGCTTTCTCTGCCTGCAACGAATTACTAGAGAGTAATTGAGTATCTGCAGGGACTACATTAATGCTCACTGAACCTGTACTTTTATCTTTGATCACAAACTTCAGATTTGCAGTAAGTTTTTCTGCATGTAGGTACTTTCCAAGTTCCATGATGTTGAGAACTTTGCGAACATTTGGTGTACCTAATACATACCTATTAAACATTATCTGTGCCGGAAGAGCATTTACCTTTTCTTGAATTGAGAGTGACTGAAGATGACTGTCAATCTCCTGATTTCTTGTCCATAATCCACCATATTTCTGTATCTTTTGAGTAAATGCCTATGTCCGCTTTACATCACGTTGTTCTTTAGCAGTTTCACGCCCTTTATGCTCACAAGATGTGTGATTCTGGGTCCACATTGTAATACCTTCTATTGCATTTGTTGTGGCCCTTGGCATTATTGTGATTAAATTCTGCAAATATCCTCTCAGGTCCAATGTTGGTTGTTAGAACTGAAACTGATTCAGAAAGACGATCTGCAGAACAGTTAGTACCACACATACCTCCAGCTAAATGATCTTTCAACTGTCTTTCACATATCCAACTGAAATGAGCAGAAAAACAACTCCAAAATCTGACATGTGAAAGCATCTAATTCTGGGCAAGGTGTTACCAGCCTGTTGTAGACCTCATCTTGGTGAACTTCTTCCCTAGTAAAAAGAAAGTCATTACCTGTCATCATCTTTGATGCGTCCCTGCCCCATTTCTTGAATGTCTCGTACAGTTGTTGGTATACTGGAGACAGCTGACTGACATGTCCAACCTTTTCCAGAAATCTCCACACCATCTTCGAATCAAGACCAAGTGCACGGATACAAGCCTTGAATCCTGAAATACTGAAAATCAGAATGAATAGCTGCAAAGAGTTTGTTATCTCCTTTTTTTGCTGTGCAGCAAAGGACTGAATATCATCAAAGAAATAAAAATACCCTGCAGCATAATAAACTGATAGTAGAATAAAAAAGATAACGGGAAACACCTAAAATGGTCGAAAAATATAGCGACATGCCGCAAAGTTAATAGGATTGCACAAAAAAAATACAAAAGACAAACGTAAAGAACGGTAGGAACTCGGGACAGTCGGACTTGGCACTGGCACTAGCAAAAGCCAGTGGTAGGGTTACACCCGTTTATGGGCACCCAAACCTCCCCTTTCTCTGTGCCATATCTCTTTAATATAATAAACATACGAATCAAACCCATACAGGTAGACTACTAACTCCATGACCACAATCTTGGGGAACAAAACGTTTTTTTTGAAAGATGGGTCAAGGAGTGTTCGCC
Source organism: Modiolus philippinarum (assembly GCA_002080025.1). NCBI lineage: Eukaryota > Metazoa > Mollusca > Bivalvia > Mytilida > Modiolidae > Modiolus > Modiolus philippinarum. The sequence continues at coordinate 61,976 of MJUU01053541.1, forward strand.
GCTAAACTGCCGGCTAGCAGCTCAAGGAGCCTAGTCTGCTGGTAAAACACTGTCGCACTATGGAAGAGAAAAAATCAAACTCAAAACTCCCAGATGGGTTTGGTAAAGAATCATCATGTATTTCAGTAGACTTCGGCAGTATCAGTGAAAGGCCAATATGTGTGTAAATTCCTCAGGTCACTCGATCCCAATGCTAATTTAACGGACATGTACGTGCAGAATATCCTGTCGATATCCCCTTTTGCGTAAAGAATGTAAGTTACGTCCCAGTTTTCTGGATTTTTAATCAGTTTCTGGCATTTTTTAACAACATTTCCGTAAAATGAAGATGGGAAATGCCCTTAGTAATAAGCTGTTTGCGAGTGACATAATATTTAGATATCAAATGTTCATATCTTCGATGAAACTTTTTAAATACATTTAACAATTTATGAAATCTGTAACCTTGCTGCAAAAGTTTTGAAGAGATATGAAAAAGAAAGGAAATGGGGTAAATGTCAAGGAGACAACATCCCATATCCAGGTTAAAACGACCGAAAACAAAGTATCTAGAGGTCACCCTTGTAAGGTTACGTTCCTTGAAATCGTCAAGAGTAGAACAAACGCGTGCGAATAGTACCAGTTGAGAAATATAAACTCTGTAGGATGATGCTAGAGGAACGTCGCCGTCACGAAAAGGGAAATTAGTAATACTGAAATCAAAATCATCCCCTTTATAGTTTTTCTTTACCAGAATCAATGATGATAGTTAGATCCAGAAAAGGGCAATTTTTAGAATCATTATATTATTATATTGTGATAGTATCTGATAGTGTCTTGTTTGCCTGTACTGAAAGACCAACAAGAAAATGTAACCCACTAAAAAATAACTTTACCATACCTCTCCTTATCCAAGTTGTCAACAACACGAGGAAGGCTTTCTCTCCATTCTGTGAACAAAGTGATAAACTTTTTATTCACACTTGCCTGGTCACTCAGAGTATTTTTTATCTTTGCTGCAACCTCTCTGATCTCATTGTTGTTATCGTTGCACCTCTCACCAATTATAACCTCAAGCAAACTCTGGTAAGCATCTGCATTTCCACATGCCATGTTGCGCAGACCCATCACCATAGACTTACCAGTCAGAGAAACTAATTGAACCAAGTCTGGTTATCCCTATTTTCTATTGTTGTTCACGTTTGCCTTGACGTCTTTTATGTTTTTAGTACAGTTCCCTTGTAGATCCTGGCCTGTACCTGTATTTTTCGGTCATTTAAGGTGTTTCCTTCTATCGTTGGTTTTTTTTCGTTTGAGCTTTAAGCTAGATAGACACTGTTTAGGCTCGTTTAGGGACGATACCATTATCCCATATACCAGTAAGTCCGAACAAAAATATCCGTTTGAAAATTGAAGATTTCCCATCAATTATTGAAATTTCCCGTTTTCCATAGTAAAAATATCCCATAACCCAGTACATTTTGTCCAAAATATCCCATATTGTATTACCAAAAGTCGTAAATATCCCGTATCCCAATATCCCTGAACAAGTCTGACTGTCGCGCTGAGTACTTTATCGCGCATTTGAATAATTAAGAGTCGGATACTGGATTTTTAAATTTTTTGCCCGGAACAGAAATTTTAGAGCTTTTCCCATGTGACGTCTTAATTGACCGATATGCGAGAAACGTGATGTTTCATCCGCAAATCAAACCCTTTTCCTGTAAACAATGCTTTATAGGGACACTTTGTAAAATATCTCCATTTAGAGCATGGTGACATACACATTTTTGCATTGTTACTAATGGATCATATAATAAACTATAAAGTAACAAAAATATATAAAATTCTCATGGATAAAAGGTTCATATCTATCAAGCTAAAAATTGCCTTTCCATATTTTTTCCCGTTTATTCTATGGAAATTTATGTGAAAAAATGCTATGTGACCCAAACTTTTTATACAGAATTTTAGATAGATAGGATTGTTACTTCACTGGGCCGACTTATAACAAAATCTCATAGATATAAATATTAGTCTCTGTCTACCTTAACTACCATTTCTTTGCATTCTCGACTATATGTGTTCTTAGTTCTCTATCAACTATTAAATTGCTTTTATGTTGGGGTAATTCATATCGCTAAATTGTCTTTTGTTATAAATTCGTCATGAATTCAAGAAATATTATTTGGAAAGCGATGTATGTTGCCAATAAGAAGTTAGTATAATCAACATAAAGTGTTTCAAGTGTATCGATTACCTATTATCGATATCTTTAAAAAAATGTCATGTGTAAAAGATCAAATGTTTTATTCTTAAAACTCTGAAATAATATGAGGTGTCAACATTCATCAAAGTGACTAAACTGAAACCTAAACACCAACATAAAACACGTAAATTATAATATGAATTTTGTTCATACCTTGCATATTGTGTTCAAGCCGATTGTAATTTACAAATACATTATAAATATTATATATCAACGTTATAAGTAACTAAATACCGAAGTTACTGTGAATTTAAATTCTGCATATGCCCATTTCAACAACGTATGTCTCTTCAGTGTAGATAAAATAAAACATTTTTTAAAAACATTTGCTTTATATGACAGACCGCAAGAAATTGATGTAGGCTGTTGTAATCAGTTAAATAAATCACGTATTTTAAAGACAAAATAAGACACACACTGACAATGACATATTATAGGATTAAACACTCATTTTTAGGAAATTATCTATGTATAAACTCCGGCAGCTCACTCACAAACTGAAGTTTGTGAGTGAACTGCCGGAGTTTATACATACATAATTTCCTAAACATATGTTTTTAATCCTTATAATTCCAACTTTGTACGTAGAAAAACTGCACGATCCATGATAACGACGTCTTTATTTGTTGCACTATATTTTTTGCGAAGCACATTCATGGGCAAACGGAAATATCGAAAAATATTTCCGTTTGCTATTCATGACGTTAACCAATGAAAATAAACGTTACAATCACATTTGGAATTATAATTTTGTATTTGTGTTTCAGGAATCTCAGATATAACAAGATTGAAGATCTCCCTGACAAAATATTTGACTCTCTCAGTGACCTTTCCTCTTTGTAAGTATACGTAAATTTTGTAAGCTATCGCAAACGTTAGGGTTTAATCACTTTTCAGAAACCATAAAAAAGTTACGACTTGGATTGAACAAAAAATAATTACCCAACATTTATCAATGGCACATCCAGGCTGATTAACTTCAATTAAGAAAAAGATATACATTTGAAATAGACTACAGACTATATTAATAAAATTTTCTCTTCATCTTCATTATTTAAAACCTTTCAATATCTAAATTTTTGTAAAATTTATTTTTTGAAAACTAAGGAGTATCTCCCTCATGCACGCTCTGTCCTTAGCTGATTTTGGCTTTACATTTAGATCATATTGGTTATTTGTTCTCTACCAGTTTTTGAACAGCTTTGAGTTTATGGTCTTCAAAACGTTTACATTTTATCTGCACTGAAGAGACATAAGTTGTCGAAATGCGCATATGCAGAAAATAAAGTCACAGTAACTTCGGTATTTAGTTATTTGGTACCACTGGTTCGATGCCTCTGCTGGTGGACTGTTAGTCCCCGAGGTTATTCACCAGCCCAGAGAAATGTATATTGACCGAGGACGAAGTTCTGGATATGGTCATCTGCAGAAGCTTATTTCACAGTTAACTTCGGTTTTTTGTTAAAAGTTAATTTCGGTATTTTGTTTTTAATTAACTTTTAATTAACTTCGGTATTTTGTTATTAGTTAACTTCGGTATTCTCTTATTGGGTATTTTCGGTATTTTGTTTTTAGTTAACTTCGGTATTTTGCTATTAGTAACTTCGGTATTTTGTTATTAGTTAACTTCGGTATTTTGTTATTGGTTAACTTCGGTATTTCGTTATTAGTTAACTTCGGTATTTTGTTATTAGTTAACGTAGGTATTTGTTATTAGTTAACTTCGGTATTTTGTTTTTTTAATTAACTTCGGTATTTTATTATTAGTTAACTTCGGTATTTTGTTATTAGTTAACTTCAGTATTTTGTTTTTTAATTAACTTCGATATTTTGTTATTGGTTAACTTCGATATTTTGTTATTAGTTAACTTAGGTATTTTGTTATCAGTTAACTTCGGTATTTTGTTATTTATTTTCGAAGATATCAAATATGACTGAAAATAGTTTATACCTAATTTTATCTCTTATGTTTTGTTTCTGCTGCAGATGCATCTTTGGAAACAAGATCTCAGTTCTCCCTTCAGGAATATTAAAATCTCTAGGAAATTTGGATGAATTGTAAGATTATATGTATGTAGTGCACAAGTTGTGATTTGTACAAGTTATGACTTGTACAGAATAATAACTTATACAGAATTATTGTACAAGTTGTGATTACATCCACATTTTCTTGGTACTTTTAAAGTTAGAAAATTTTAAATTACAAAACTGAAAAAAGACATTTATGACAAGAAATTCAAGCCATAGACTATTGTATTTCATTAAAATTCAAAGTCAAACATAAAGTAATAAAAGTATAATAAGCTTTGCAAACTTCAGTCTTTATTTTTAACAAAATTCTTTAGCAACAACTGTTTTATGCTAAAACGCACCTTTTTTTAAGCCATGGGGATTAAGTTGCATTGACTTAGTTATGATAATCTTAAATATACCATAAATTTATTTGAAATGTAGAATTAATTTGTCAGAATTCTTGATCAAACGGAGGTACTAAACTTTTTGATAATTTGTACAAAATGTCTGGTTTTGGTCTTCCAAACGTTTAGATTTTATCTGCACTGAAGAGACATGAGTTGTCGAAATGCGCATATGCAGAATTTAAATTCACAGTGACTTCGGTATCTAGTCATTTGTACCACTGGGTTGATGCCAATGCTGGTGGACTGTTAGTCCCCGAGGGTATTCACAAGCCCAGTAGTCAGTACTTCGGTGCTGACCCGAAAGCCGATTCTATTTGAAACCTTACAATATCTAAAGTTTTGTAAATTTTTCTGAAAACTAAGGAGTATCTCCCTTATGCAAAGCTCTGTCCTTAGCTGATTTTGGCTTTACATTTAGATCATATCGGTTATTTGTTCTCTATCAGTTTTTAACATCTTTGGGGTTTTTGATCTTCCAAACGTTTATATTTTATCTGCACTGAAGAGGCATGAATTGTCGAAATGCGCATATGCAGAATTTAAATTCACAGTAACTTCGGTATTTAGTCATCTGAACATGTTATAACTTTCACAAAATTACAACTTGTACAAAACATATATATATATATCTAACAATGTTGGGCTGATTTTCAGACGTATATATAAATAATTCATCAAGCCCAGTATAATGTCTCACGATATTATCCATTGGACAGGTATAGTATGAAGAGTTGTCACATACTTCAGACAACTATATAAAAATTATAACTTTGTGTGGCGGCATTCCTTGTCGTAAGACATTGAATCCTCTCTGCTATACACACAGCTGATCTGCACGAGCACCTATACATCATGTACTGCGTTACAACCCTAGATTAAACCTACGAGGAGGTATCACCCGGTTACCGAAAGCTATATTTTATATAGCCTAGGTAGCCGCGTGGTCTAGGGCGCTGGACGTAGTGCAGGCGGTGTTGCCATAGATGTCACAACAGTGATGGTTCGAATCCCGGAGAGGGAACTACCAATGTGCAGAACTTACAATGTTGGGCTGATTTTCAGACGTTATATATATATATATATATATATATATTAAATGACACTCTAATTACTCGTATGGTACCATTTTTTTTTTATATTTTGTTGACTCAAACAACGGCATTTAAAACCCGACAAAATACTAACTTCCGTTTCTGTTGCAATCAAAAAGCCTCAAACACTTGAACCAGTGATTTTTATGATAACCATGAAAACTGAAACCCACGAATAAAAGAACTTTCACAGTATATTGACTTAACAGTTGTTGTATACACTTAACTTACGTTAACTACTACAATGAACTTTTTCCTTCAATTTTAGTTGAAGATGACGTAACAACAACTGTTCATTTAGCAATTGCAACGGCAATACAGGTCGTGGATAAGCATTTATTTATGTAATAAGCAGTCAACATTTACTAAAATACAAATGAATATGAAGAAGGCTGACTATTGTTAAATTTCATTAGAAGTTTATATCATGGTACAAAATGAAATAAACAATATTAAAGTATAGCGAACAAAAAACAAAATACCGAGGTTACTGTGAATTTAGGTTCTGCATATGCGCATTTCGACAACAACAAATGAGAGAGAAAAGAACCAGTCCAATGAATGTTCCTTAATTGATTTTCTTTACATAACTTAACAATAGATGGATACGGAGTATGTTGGGATGACACAAAGTTTCTACTGATACATGGTAAAACCAACCAATGAAACAACGCCTTTATTGTTGTTCTTCATCTTCATCCTCATCTGCATCACTGAAGCATTGATTTTTATATGTAATTGTCATATTGCTTATCTCAGTTTTTACACATTCCATTTTATTGATTTTTGAATTTGCCTCGTGTGCTTTCACTCATTATCTACTTATTGCTTAAGAAAGTGCTGATTTGATTGTTCAAGTAGTTGCCAACTTTGAATTGAAGGAATGAGTATTTCATTAAAGTATTTTGAATAAGTAGGATTTAACGAATCCATACACGAGGTTTTTTATATACTTTGTATAGAAATTTGTAAGCCTTCAAAATTGCGTAAAGGAGTAATGCCAATTTTGGGACATTTTGTCCGCAATATACTTTGAGAATAACAAAATACTGAAGTTAATGTGAATTTAGCTTCTGTATATGCGCATTTAGACAACTTATGTCTCTTCTGTGCAGATTCGTGAAAATATAGCACGAAAAAAGATGTTGATGGGCAAAATATTTACATGTTACTAGTATTATAAACAAAATACAGAGGTGTCCACATATCTGACCAAATCTCAGAAATCAACGGTGGCAACTATCAAAATATTTTTGAACTATAAATCAGCTGGATCATGCATGATAACAGTCCTCGGAGATTATTTGACAACTTAACTATTCGGAAAAAAGCTTTAAGGTTAATAAGAAGTGTGTTTCAAGTGCAGTAATGGTACTTGATTGCAGATACAGATTAAGCGTCAGGACTTCTATTCTGGCTTAATAATATATATTATACAGCTGATTTCATTGCAAACTGCGAACACTGAAAAACTTAAAATCAAACTTATCATAAATTTTTTCAGTATGATTTCCAAACAAAACTTTAATTTGTTTAAAAATATACAATTATAACATTGTTTGCTAAGTGAGATGACGACTCGTCTCTCTCAACAGATCATGTCACCCGATGTCAAGCATTCGGGTGACATAACCTTTCTCAGGGAGATAATTAGTCACTTCAAGTAGCAAATAAGTATTTGCAAGTATGAAAAAACAAAAATTGTTTTC
>MJUU01053547.1:0-11035 GCA_002080025.1 Modiolus philippinarum
AGACATCGGCAGTATCAGTGAGAGGCCAGTATTATTGTAAAATCTTCAAGTCATTGGATCCCAAAGCCAATTTAATGGAATCATGAAGAATATCCGGTCAATATCCCCTATTACGTAAAGATTGTGAGTTAAGTCCCAGTTTTTCTGGATTTTTTAATTATTTTTTGACATTTTTTAACAACATTTCCATAAAAACGAGGGTGAGAAATGCCTTTAGTAATAAGCTGTTTCCGAGTCGCATTATACTTAGATACCAAATGTTCATATCTTCTATAAAACTTCTTAAATGTGTTTATCAATCTATGTAATCTGTAACCTTGTTGTAATAGTTTGGATGTGATAGTAAGGTTACATTCATTAAAGTCGCCATGAGTAGATCAGACGCATGCGAATCGTATCAGAGTATACACCCCGTATGATGGTGCAACGTCGCCATCAAGAAAAGGGAAATTAGTAATAGTGAAATCACTATAGCAGTATTTAGAATCATTGTTTGCTTTATTAAGTTTCAGTTCTTGTGGGTAAATGAGGTCGACATAGTCTAAAAACTGGGGATTGTCAATAGTAAGGATATCGTCGATATACCTGCTGTTATCATTGAAAATTGAAATTGCATGGTTCCATCCTGTAGTTTTTTTTATAAAATTCCGTTCGTAACAGACCAGGAAAAGATCTGCAATGAGTGATGCACAGTTTGTACCCATGGGAATTCTAATGACCTGTCGATAGACGATGTTGCCGAAACGAACAAAAATGTTGTCTAGCAAAAGATTCAGTGCCTTAATCATGTCATCGCATGTCCAGGAACAATGATTTTTGTAAGTGATGTTAGAGAAGAATCCTTGCTTTTTATTACAACAAATGAATTGTAGACCAGAAAATTTGAAAGACCATTTAATAAGTTGTCCCTATTTCGATTTAATTAATTTATGTGGAAGGGTTGTATATAGACAAAACCGGTCTTTGCATTGATATTAGATTATCTAAAACTTCAATGGAATTTTTTACACTCCAAAAGTAATTTACAAAATAGTTTTGATAAGTTTTTTTCACAGTATTTGATAACTAACTCTTTATTACAGGTAAATGCACTCGTTAAATGGATGGATAATTAGTGGTAGAACAGTTGCTTGATGCCGAAATAAAACGATGTTTGTAGGGATTTTTGTGAAGCTTAGGAACCCAGTACATAGTGGGCAAGGTGTTATCTTTAGACGGAACTTGGAGCCTATCTGTATCGCCGTAGTGCTGTTTGGTTAATGTTTTTTCGTCAAAATTAGTACGTTCGAAAGTGTCAGACTTTGCCAATTCATTTTGTTGGACATCAATGTAATATTTCTTTCAAATAATTGAAACGTTGTTGGACGCTTTATCGACTGGTACAAATACATATTTATTGCTAAGATCTAATTCTGTTTACAGACAGCTTAGACGGTGGCTCTTTATTATTATCTTCATAAAAAATATTCTGTTGGTGACTTTTTTAATAATTCTATCTTTGAACATATTGAGTGCGTGTTTGTCTGCACTTTCTCGTTTACACCATTTTCAACAATAATCGTCACCTGCGTCTTTAATAATATCAAAACATGCTTGCCAGTTTATCTTCGAAGGTGGGCGATATTTAGGCCCTTTCTAAAGAATTTTCTAACTTCCTAATCATCGATGATGTTCATGTTCCTCGTTAATACGTGTCCAAATGGGTCATAGCGATAAGGTGACGTTGAACAGTCTCAGCTGCTGGGGTAGTTCTTCTCGAAATTAGCATCACAGGTTATAGAAGAGTAATTGAAAAAAAAACTTCTAGTAGGCTTTTTGTAAGAAAAGGAAATGACAGGCATGTCCTGGTTGTCAAATAAACGGGAACAAGTTTTTGAATATCTGGATCCCGAAAAATGCCTGCGTTGAAGATTAAACAATTTCTTTCTTCATTTATATATTTAATTTACAAAAAATGTTTGACATGTTCATCGCGTTTGTCAATTCTCGGATAAAGCCGATGATAGCAGAAATCATCAATAATTTTCGAACATTCGATTTTGTAAAGTTGATTAACAGAAATTGAGCAAAGTTTAGTAAACAAACCATGCCGCCCATTGTTTTTGAGAACGGTATACAAATTTTTAACATTTACTAGGTTTTAACGTTTGTTTTTTATGTTGTAATTCACTCTTCGGCCATGTGACCTGCGATGGCGTAATTTCGGAGAAGAAACACTCATGATGTCAATGGAAGCACGCTGAGAAATGTTTCCTTGACCCATGATGTTGTCGTTTAAACCTAAAGGGTAAGCTGTCGGAAGTTTTTGTATCCAAGACAATTCATATTCTCTTCTAGATCTTACAAATTCTCTCTTGGATTGGTCAGGGGATTTTTCAACAATTTCTAGTGGTTGAATTTTACTATACTTTCTGTTATGATTATAAATGGAACAATGTTGATAAATGTACAATCTACACTTTTTCGGGAAACGAATGCGATACAGGAGCTCCTGGGCACGTCGTTGTAATGGACGACCAGTTTCACCTACGTACTGAATTCTACAGCCTGGTTTAGTTCAGGTATCAAACAAACCAGGCTGGGTGTTTGTCAGGAGATGTCAACAAGGAATTTGATGGTAAAGGTCCTGTCATTGACATTTGATTTTACAGTATTCTCCTGGGCGAGGCGAGGACAAGTGGTGTATCTGGATGTTTGTATGGATTGGCATAATTTAGGTATTTTCAAAGGAGTAAGCCTGACTACGGGATTAAATGCCGAAACAGGTAGATTAGTTAAATTAGAATGTGAAGAGGCAATCGTGGATTTGATAGAGCGTTTTCTTAAATTGTATCTATACTGTACCATGAGTGTCAAAAATCATGACACTGCAACTCTAAATGAACGGTCATTGCCAATGCATTCTGTAACTTGTAGAAAAAGCCTTTAAACACCACAATCACGGGGAATAGTTTTACCAACTCCACACTGCAGTTGTGATTAAAGGGATGAAAAAATTAATGAAGGGAAGATAACAGAAACACTTACAATGACCGAACATTACAATCACATGTCACAATCAACCAGGGAACTGCACAAGAAAAACAATAAAATGACAAAAGACAAACATAGATAACGATAGGAACTGGGGATTAGCCGGACTTGGTACCGGTACTGGCAACAGCTTCGTTCTGTGTCATTATAAAACTAACAGGTCCATTCAAATAAACAAAGTTAAGCAAAAAACTTTGAATAAAATTCTTGAAGTTGTATTGCCATTCGTGCGTTTTTAGAACACAAAATGCTTTGAGTTTGAGTAGAGGGTCAGACATACTGAAATCTGAAGAATTACCCAGTTTTTCATATATCAAAATTAATTGCCGCATAGCAGATATTGAATAGTAGTTTGTTGCTATTACAATATTATATTGCTATTCAACTTGGTTAGACTGGGCAGACATGCAGCCATTTCCATTCTACTTAAGTTCCATATGTTTGATTCTTTCGTACAATTCAAGTTTATAAGTAAATACTTTGCTAAATTGTCTATATTTATTAACCGTGATAACGGGACAGTCCTATGTACAGTTACCTTACCATCGATTTCCACTTTGAAAGGCACAAGGGCTACTATAGGGTCTGTAAGTCTCGTCATTTAACCTCCGAGAATATACGTGAAACATTGTTACTGGGTACCATTTGCCTATGTATAATACTATGAGAAATTGTTGGATTTTTGGTTCACAGCTCAAAATAAGAGTGGGATTCGTTTTCCCTGAACCAGAATATTTTATCCTTCAAGAATTATACACTTTATAACCCTAACCTAGACTGAAATTAAACAAAATAACGCATTTTCTTTTTAACGTCAAGTGAAGTTTGTCTCGGAAGTGAGAAAGCGCGGGGTTTTAGCGCATTTTATATAGATCTGAACTTTAAAGGTGAAAGTAGAACAAGAGTCCTGTCACCTTGCAAAAATCTACCTACACATGTAGCTGATATGTAACTGATTAATAACTGACATAAATATTTTTTTCTCGCTAGAATTTGCACAGAAACAAACCAATACAGAATTTTCGGAGACTGTGTATTAAGGTGGAAGTGAATGTTCCATTACGAGAAGGATGTCTTCATACAGCAACAAAATATTAATTAATGGATCTCCTTGAAAAATGTTAAATATAATTCAAACGACGATGTGTTTAAATTCATTTATTCCGAAAACTTACAATTTTAATGTAATAAAAATTATTTTCCGAAAACTTACAATATAATGTAATAAAAATTATTTTCCGAAAACTTACAATTTTAATGTAATAAAAATTATTTTCCGAAAACTTACAATATTAATGTAATAAATGTTAAACTTACAATTTTAATGTAATAAGAGAACTTATCCTCTTTCAAAAATGAAAGCCTGTACTGTGTCACCATAAATTGATTCATACACATCTTAAACTTTGTGTTTATACAAAGCTCATTTATCTAAAATTCTTATCCTTCCTAATAAATGCATCTCTGCTGTTTAACTTATCTCTGCTACTTAGCTTAAATATTTGTCCGCTTAAGGGTTTTGGTCGGTAGATGATGTTTTATGTAAACAATGAAAGAATATGATGTAAATGCACATGAGACAAAGTGTCTACAAATAAATGGTAGAACCAAGAAAAAGAACAACGCTTTTATTGTTGTTCTTCACCTTGAAGTCACCATGAGGACTTCAACAATAAGCTTTGTTCATGCCTCATAGTAAGTTTAAAGGCGGTCCTTAGCACCAGTTTGTGCAGAATTCTTTGTTAAATGTCGAATAACGCTACATCCATGTCTTTTCTGGTCATTGATTGGGGATCGTCAACAAACATAAATTAAAACTTTCAAAATGCTCTCAATAAATATTTCAAGATTATTTTTAAAGGTTTTTGAAAATCTACAACAACAGCAAAGAGGTCATTGCGTGTTTATGTTTTGTTTTTGCAGATATACTATACTTCAAGCAGAAGATACATATTTGCGAAGTTTTAAGGCATGAATAATATTACTTTTACCCCCTCCTTTGATTCCATCATGGTGACGTAATTTTGGTCACAAAATATTTGTGATCAGCAAACAATGACTCGGTCATTCGGTCATGTTTTTAAACTCGACTAACAATTTTACCAACAAGTTAACAATGAAAGGATATGGAGTAAATGTAAAAAACACAAAGACTCTACAAACACATGATTGAACTAGGCAAATGAACAACGCTTTTATTAATTTCTTCATCTTGAAGTCTAAATGAGGCCTTCAACAATGACCTATGTGCGTACCTTATAGTAAGCTCAAGGCGGCCACCAGCACCAGTTTGAGCGGAATTCATTGCTAAATATCGAACAACATTTAGACAATCACAAACATATAAACAATAATAACAAGACATTCATCGAGTCAACTGCAAGAAGACATGTCTTAACGTCAATCGTAACTACTCGGCCATTTACTGGATAAGTTATTTTTAGTGTAGCGGAAATTGGCCGAGTAGCTACGATTGGTCTTAACGTTTATAAATGTGCCTGAAATATTTAATTTAGAAACATACTGTACATTTTCATACATTTGTTTCATACATTTCGTGTATGAAACAACTAATTCATAAATACAAAAAAAGAAGGTCATAAAGATGTGTCTCAAAGTGTTGGTTTCATACTGAGTAATAACCATCACCAGTGAAACATATACGAAATATTAAGGCCAACTGCATTCGTTTAACTTTATTTGAACTTGTGTACCCTCGGACATTTTTAAACATATGATACAATTTTGTTACTTATAATTCGCAAATTTACTTCCCGTAACATCTAGGTAGTGATTAGGAAAAAGGCATTTTGCTGATATTTTTTTGCAGAAATCTGTTCTATAAGACAGACATATAACTACATCAATGATTAATAAACTTAATGCAAAATATCATGGAACCAGTTTCGGGGAATTTTCAGGAACTTCAGGGATCCAGCATTTCGATTTTGGCTACATTTTACTAGCTTGCTTTTATGTTCTCCTGTGTTTTACTCCCTCCCCTTCGCCTCCCTTGTCCACTTTCTCCCTACACCCTTTCTTGATTTCTTCTTTTGTCCCGCCCCGTGTCCTTTCCCCAATCCCTTTAACAAGGTTTCCCTATGCCATGTCCATCCCTCATGAATGTATTGAGTAACAAGTATAATTATTCATTGATGAAGTACTTAGCAAATATTCATTTAGAAACATTCAGCTAATTCATACTAATATTAATAGGTCATCAAGATGTGTTGGTTTCATCTGGAGGTACGAACCATCGTTAGAAAAACATACAATGCAATATTTCTAAAAGAGTTCAAATGCGTTCAAATGACTAAGATTAATATTTGTCCACTGAGAATTGAAAAAAACCCATTGTAATATAAATGATACTATTAACTTACTTTCCGTAACAGCTGGTATTCAGCAACCATACGCCAATACGTGTACGTTAATACTGTGCTGTCAGTTTGGCTTGATGCCCTTATGTGTATTTTTGTATTCATAACGCCAATATGAAATGATGTTTTCTCAGAGAGATGTTTAAAATCTTGGCATTGTGGACCTTCTTTACTGGTACTTAGTCTTTAGGTTCACAGTGATAATAAAGTACAGATACCAAGACATAACTTTGGTGGACTTTTTGTTGCTAAGAAGTCTTTTAGGAGTCGCTGATATCACTCTAAAATTTAGATTTTAGCCTCTACAAACTATTACTTATTTAAACAAAATTCAGCCTTTTAGATGTCCTACAATGCTACATACTGTTTTATAAATTGTTAGTCGATCTCCATCTTACCAACTCAAGTGTTTGAGGTCTGTGTCATTCCCCACAAAACCCTTTTAATGGAAAGAACATGGACATAAAACACTTGACTTAGGAAGATGGTTGATCTCCACATTTTTCACTCTGCCCGGATGCGGTAAATTAACAAAATACTCTTTCAAACACTGTCATCATTAGCCTCATAAAAGAGAAGAAGACCAAACGTTTAGACAACACTCGTCATGTCGATTGAAAGGGGTTAGAAGGGGGAGGGGAGGGGGTATATCTAAGGGAGACTTGAATCGACGTGATCGTTTTATACCTATTTTTCAAAATTTGTCAGTTTGTCAAATAGCTACACTCTTACATCTCAAAATTATTGACTACGATATATTTGATAATCAATTTGATATTCATGTATCTTTCACAGTTACCTAGTATTTCTTTAATGTCCAAGAATAATTGAAAAGCAAAACTGAAATCATCATCTAGTTGTTTTATTGCATTCTCAAGAAGATTATTTTAATATATTCTGCTGAAGTGAAATATCCAGTTAAATCCTGTAATTTGATTGGTTACCTTGACAGGGGATATGAGACCGTATCCCCGTGGTAGCAAAATTACAATTTTTAAACGCTTTTAATAGAAAAATTATAGCACTTCTAGCAGAATATAAAAGTTATTCGGGCTTCACAGGGGATACGGGTTCATATTCCCTGTCTGTGCCCTATATCCCCTTCGCCTGACGGCTCAGGGGATATAAAACACAGACAGGGAATATGAACCCGTATCGCCTGTGAAGATTCCCGAATAACATATAATATTACGGAGAGATGCACAATGTTGTTTTTCACTATTTATTTCATACAAAACGCGTTTTTCAGTTGACTTTATCAAATTGCAATTAAAGTTTATCATTAAAATTAGAATTTTAAATGGTTTTGTTCTGTTTATTTGCATATAGTTTCTTGTCAGATAATTAAGCGTGTTGTGTAATGTTAAACATTCTTTGGTGATGTAAGTGTGATATAATTTATGCAGCTAAGGTTTCATGCTTGTGCGAAGTCGTATTTTCATACTGTCATAACAAGGTGATTATGTTTGCTCAATACATTGACAAACGAATACCGAAGCGAAAATGATGAAAGGTGGAATTCCGAAATAAAAAATCCAAAAACACAGCAAATCATATCCAACACGAATTGAGACAGTATGACAAAGACAAAACAAATAAACAAAAATGAGCAGAAACGCCACAAAACTAAAACATTATCAGTGTGAACCCCTAGAAAAACTGAGGTATCATCAGGTGCTCCGGAAGGACTCAAGTTGATAACAAAGGATGAGTAAGTGATAACTAAAACTTCCTGACCATAGATTGCTTGCAACACCCGAAAAAAGTAAATTGAACTAGAAAATAAGGAAAAGGTCAAATACAAAAACCTATTGATTTCGAACATTGCTCATTTGGCATGAAAGTGATATAAAACCTAACACGATGTAATAAAACACGTTTATTTCAATAAAAGAAAATTCACATAGGTATAAAGACTTTTCATGGCATATCTGTTTCAGTGTTAATTTCTTGAAAACATATTAAGATATTCATTTCAAGAAAAATAATGATTATGCAAATTGACATTTTCACTGAATTTCAGTCAGTGAACTCACATCTCCAGAATACTTAACTTATAGGTCAAAATTTTTATTTCTTAGTGAAAAATAATGAAAACATATTCTAATCTTATCATGATTAATCTTTTTTTCGCAGAGATACTACGCCCTGCCTTTTTACCAACAGTGTTTACCAGCAGACTAAGTTCCTGAAGCTAGCCGGCAGTTTGGCGGCGAACACTCTTTGACCCATCTTTCTAAATTACGTTTTGTCATGTGCTTTTCTTTTCCAAGATAGTGGTCATAGAGTTAGTAGTCTGCCTGTATTGGGTTTTATTCGCATGTTTATGATACTATATGGAATCGGTGTTTGGGTACCAATAAACACTGGCTTTTGCTAGTGCCGGTACCAAGTCAGGCTATCCCGAGTTACTATCGTCATATACGTTTGTCTTTTGTTTTCTTTATTGTTTTTCTAGTGCAGTTTGCTTGTAAATTGTGGGATGTGATTGTAGTTCCCGGCCATTGTAGGTGTTTACTGTTATCCTGTTTTTGTAATTTTAATTTAAGCAGAAGACACATATTTTCAAAGTCTTAAGGCATGATTAATATTTGCTTTATTCCCCTTGATTCCATAATGCTGACGTAATTTGGACACAAAGTATTTAATATCGGTAAACAATGGCACGGTCACTTGGTCATGTTTTTACATTTGACTATATGACAAACAAATTCCCAAAACAACGTCTAAACAATCTAAACAAATTAAAGAAAGTTTATGGATAACAGATACCACCGAAGTTACTGTAAATTTAATTTCTATATGGCCGTTTCGACAACTTATATCTCTTCAGTTCAAGTCTAATCAAAACAATAGAAATCTATTCACCGAAATATGTGCCCCAGAAATATTCTCTCAGAAACATATAGTACAACTGTTTCATACAAGAAAAAAAGTAAGTCATCAAGATGTCTTAAAGCGTTGGTTTCATATTTAGACCAAAATCATCATCACTGAAACATATGCAAAATATTAAGTTCAGTTGCGTTTGAATCACTCTAATTGATCTTGTTTACCATCGGGAAATTTTACCACACATAAATTATATATATGGTACATTTTTGTCATTTTTATGGTGGCCCGATGCGGCCATTTCGCGTTTTCGCGTTTTTGCGTTTTCTACTTTCACTTTCCACAGAGCGAAAACGCGAAATCGAGAAGGCGAAAACGCGAAAACGCGAAAGCGAAAACGCGAAATCGAGAAGGCGAAAACGCGAAAGCGAAATCACGAAAACGCGAAATGAATTTCACTTCATGTTTTCGCGTTTTCGCTTTCGCGTTTTCGCCTATGCGATTTCGCGTTTTCGCGTTTTCGCCTTGGAAGTAAAGATCTAACGCATGCGTCATTTGAAACAATAGTGTGGTCATCTCAAACTTCAACTGAAAAACAGTATGTGTTATGTTGTGACCAAATACAATAAACTCATGAACTGTATTAATTTTTGAATTGAATTTATGTAATTACTACTCAGACCAACTTTTGTATTTTGTATACGTTTTAAGACTTTCATATGTTAGATTCTCTCCATGCCGTATGTGTATTGAATTAGAAGTTGAAATGATATTTTATAGTAAGAATAAGTTTAAATTGGTGTGAATCTTTTAAATTTAATATAAGGTCAATTGGGTTTGTGTGTCACAATGGACAAATTTGTCAAAACAATTTCATTAGATCGTTATTGTAGGGGATATTTTCACTGACAGATTAATCTCTCCCTTACTTCTTTTAAGGCATATCCCCGTAAATTAATTCCTACATTTATACCCCCGGTGAGACTGTACACCGTGCAATCAGGGTAGCGACTAACTGTACGCAAGGTAGTGAACAAACCAAAAATAGACATGCAGACGAAAAGTAACTTCATTATTATATGGTATTTGTATCATATTTATATGTGTATTGGCAACTAACTAAGCAGTACGCAGGGTAGGACTAAATCATTGACTACTACCTAAATAAAAGAAACTGTACATTTTTGCACATTGTTGAAGATATTCTCATACTGTTTGTCAGTGGAGATACCATATTATATTCAGTGGAACCAAGCTTTCACTTTCTCTTTTTTTTTCACAGACATAAAAACACACCTTGACTTCTTCTGGGGATCTCTGAACCATATTGTCTAAATAAAGAATGCGTCGTACAAAATTCAAAATGTGTTAATTTTTATGACGGAATTTTCGAAAACATGCATGTATTTGATTGTGCTTTTCCCTAATTAACTGCTATTATGTTACCAGTAATCCCGTACTGATGTTGTATGAAAACAATGCTATACTTTGCAAGATATTAAAAATCGAGCTTTTAAATTGGTAAAAATATATGCTTCTATCAAAAATAGAATGCATGCTTTTCAAGTTCTTTCGTTGATGATGGAATTCATTTTTTTTCAAATGCGGGAAATGGGACCGAAACACACTCTTTAGCATATATTTCACTAAGCAATGATTTTTATTTTTCTTCTCTTCGGAACGTGCCTCTAGTACCCGAATTTCAGGGAAACCGGGAAAAACATACTAATTATGAAATTGAAGTTCATTTATAATTTTTCCTGACAGTCTTAAACTAAATTTTGATTGAC
>MJUU01053547.1:18651-64430 GCA_002080025.1 Modiolus philippinarum
AAGTTTTCAACTTGATCCAGTATTAAGTTTAATACAAATAACTGGAAAATTGTGACTGAAATGAACTGCAGTGCACATGATTAGAGAGTAGTTTTGAAAACCGGACTACTGTTTGCACGTATTACGGCGGTCTTCTCAAAGCAAAACATCTTTTATTAAATTATAGACTTCTTCAATTAATGGTAGGAATCTAAAGAATTTGAACTATAAATAGAGTATGTAGAGTTTGACTAATACATTTTTTTAGACAAATATTTAAACAGAAATTTGAATAGAAACATTCTTCAATCGTTTGCCCACCCCCACCCCCTTTTTGTTAAAAGCATTAATTTAATGAATCAGAAACAATAATTTAGATAATAAAACATTAAAAATTAATATATTAATGCAATATTTGTGTCTCTGACCTTTGTTTTTTTTTGTTTATTTAAGAATATTTGGGTATATTTGAGTGTATTTGAGTAAAAAGACGGACGGCTTTAGTTTTATTGCATTCTTGTTTATTGTTGTCATGCTGTCACTGTTCTGCTATGCTCTGTTTCTACATTTTGATACTGATTAAGCTTCTCCTTCAATGTCTTTTAGCTTCAGTATTTGTTTGCATTGAGAGATAATTGTTTCATAAAAATGTCAGTTCCTTTCCTCAGTGGGAGGTTATAATTTTTTTTTAAATAAGTATCTATGGGTGTAAGTTAATTTCTTCGCTCGCTTTTAAGGTAGCGCCTTCCTCATATTAAGCCTTGATAAATAGATTAATGTAATAGCCACTGACTATATATTATAGGTGATTTATTTAATTTCTTATCTCTTGATAAGTCCCAAGAGGACAGTTAATTCCGTATCAGTTAAGTCCTTTCCGTATTCGATTCTTTCCTTCTCAGGTTACCCATGTGCAAGAGGAATTAATTACCAATAAAGTATGTTGAACCGTGAGCGGTTCAGCCAAAAAATTTTAAGTAAAGGGGTGATAGTATTAAATCAGTTTTAAAAGGCAATGGTAAGGTAGATCGACACTATTACACGGCGCATTCAATTGGCACGTATCAAAAATCGATTCGGATGCGGAATTGACTTGATTTTAAAGCCGGAATTTTCTTTTCTCGGCCTTTTCATTGTGACGTCATAATTAAAGAACAGATGTGACATATTGACGTCATAATAAAGAACAGATGTGACATATTGACGTCATTCACTTTCCCGCGAATTATCTCCCTTTTTCATTGTCTATTTCATAAAATATATAAAATATTTCTTTTCATCAAACGGTGGCATATAGATTTTTTCAGACCAAAAGATAGCTAACGTTTATATTTCTGAAATATCAATTTTTTTTTAAAATCTATCTGATATTTTTTTCATATGAAACCTAAACAATAAGCATGTTCTCACAGTTCTTTATATATTCTTTGTAAATATTGCTGAATAATTCTGAATTTGGTTAAAGCCTGATAACAGGAACATATGATCGGTGACATATTTATATTTCATTTTTGGAACATATGAGTTTAAGACCTACAAAATATCTTGCAATTTTTATTAAGCTCTAGTAAACGGATGATGGTAAAATCTTATAAAGGCTGGATTTTTTTTCTGGTAATGGGACGATGGTATTAAGAATTAGTAAAGGAATAATGGTATTAAAATATATTTTGAAGAACAACCAGTGATGGTTTGCCATGTATTAAAATCAAGCTAACGATTGCCAAAACGACGGGTCTTGAAAAAAACGTGCAATTAAAACTTTTGATCAGCAGATTTACTTTACTTCCTTGTTTACCTGATGTCTTGAAAAACGTGACAATATTTTTTTTTAATTTCATTGCTATGTTTTATATTTACAATCCACAATTTATATTTTAAATTTTAAGTATATTAACTTAAATTTCACAATCAGGAAAACTTTTAAATACAAAGCTAGAAACATACAGTTCGAATCATATCATCTGAAAAACAGACTGGAAAATAATATCAAATAAGAATCCGAGATACTGGACAATCTATATCACAATTTCATAAACAATTTTATAATGGTCCCCAAGGGTTTATTTCAGAAAAAATGTATTTATTTTACAATATCACAAATATTATGAGAAATTTATGACTGAGTAATAAGAATAAATGACAATTTTGGTTTATTTGAACAACTAATACAAGTATAAACATTCAGAACAATAACGATTTCATTTAAAAGTCAAATAAAGATTAATTCCCATTTTAGTTTTAATAAACATTATAATAAATGACTCCCGATTGCAGAAAGCCCAGATGTAAAGAAATAGTACATTCATTCGAATGTAAATCATTTTAAGTTCTCCACTTAGCTGCACTTACTTATATCCACTTCAACTGCCATAAACAACAATATGCTACTAGAATAACTGTTAGTAACGAGGGATATTCAAATAAAAATGATGTTCTAATAGTGATATCAAATAAATACCCCAGGTGTCGTATTTGAGACGCAAAAGTTTACATTGAAAAACAAGTATTAAACCTGCCACACATTCGGTATAAGGAAGCCTGTACAGACAAGAATGAGTCAGACATAGTCTAGCAAAACTTAAAACACAAGATATACAGCTAAAAGAAAATTCCACAATATCTAAGTTGAAAATCAGGAAAATTTTATTGTATGTAAGCTGTGCTCAAAAGTTTAACAAATATGTGCACGCTCTTTGACTTCTCTGATACAACAACACTGGTGTCATTGGTGTATAAACAAGGCGTAAGGTATAGAAGGAGTGTGAATAGTTTCACCTTTCAAAAGTATTCACATGTCCATTTTGTCCTCTCCTTTTCACAATGTTTTGGTCTGCCCAACGACATTTTGTATACTTCTTCCGTCAAGCCCGGCACCTGAATCGGTTTTCAGGGGCTTCGGCTACAGAGCTGCCGGGCGCGTCCCCAGGTGGTGGATAGGGGAATGCCCTGTCTATGCGGGGTAGTCAGGTCATAATACGGAAAAGCCTGACCGCGAACCATTGTAGCCAAACTGTGTCGAGAAACGCCACGCTCCATGCAGTATAAAGACCCCTTCTATATTTCTCTAAAGAGAGCAGACGCACTGGGTGTCGTATGGAAGGCTGAATTTCCTGCCCCTACCCATTTCTCCAATTTTCCAGTGGCAGTCAAAAGTCGTTGCCCAGGTTGTCCCTTCCACCTTTATTTCTTTCTTCTGATACTTTCAATTTTTTGAATTGATTAACTTGTTCTCGTCCTGATATAGCTGAAATATTGCTCATTGGACGTTAAACTCTAACTAATCAATCAATCAATCTTCCGTCAAGCCTTGAAGTAAATCGTTTGTCTTCTCATGCTACTTCGACCTTCGAAGAACAAAATCTGTCATCAACCCTACGACGGTGTCGGAAAAACTTTGCTTCTACAAAAATGAAATCAAGCGCAAGGGTGTGTGAACTTGTGTTCGGGTACCATATGACTACATATTTCTAAATTATCATATTGGTGACATATTTCACTTGACCGTTTTATCAAGACGCTTCTTTACCGTAAAGGTAGATATTCAATGTAAAGATATACATATAATTGTTGATGGATACCATATGTTCCGAGCTTTCTAAATTATCACAATTTTCGACACTGAGTACATTTCGACCTGTTTGCAATTCTATTCATCCTGTCTTACGTTTAATCTTCCAACACACGCAAAAATCAGACATAATGTAGTTACAAAGATCAAAATTGTCTCCAGTTTATTTCCACCATGTTTCTGTAACCAAAGATGATGAAGAGTACAAAAGCAAATGAAAGATTTAGTCAAATTCTTTACAGACAAATTGGTATGTTGAAATACAATCTATATTTCATTAGATGATTGAAGTCATTGAAAGTAAGAAGAAGAAACATCCGATCTTGTCACTATTTGCTACTTCAAAATGAATCATTACTGGTGATTGTGGCCTTTTAAGTTATGATTTAGAAATGAAAATCTACACTTATGGCAATAGAACATCAAATATCATCAACTATAATGACGCTTTTTGTATCTTCGCCCTACATTATTGGTAATTTGTCATGTTTCTATAGAGAATTTGACCTCGTGACTGCCAGACTGACCTAATTTATGATGTCGGTGCTTTGAAAAATGGCTTCCATTATAAGTGTCATATTTAGATTAAGATTGCAATAAGTAATCATGGTATCTTGGGAATATTTATTACTATTCCACTTTTATTTCAAGAACAAATTACACAACTATTTCATTAAACAAATTAAAATAACTTTTATTTTTCATCTAAATGATAAGCATACATGAACTTTTAATATGAGCGATATGAGTTAGTTAATCAAACAGTATGTTCATCCCACAAAAGTCCTCATCAACGTTTATAGCACTTGAAGAAATGGGTCCTCGAAAGCAGTCTATGCAAAATTCAAATAAAAAATTTAAATATTTTTAGCAGTTTCTGTTAATATTGTAACTGATTCATTCAGTATTACGAGTATACTCATCGAAAATATGACTTGTACACCTTTATTTTGTACGTATAACAGTGAAACGTTGTAGTTCTAAGCCGCTGATAGGAAGAGCAAATATTTTCCAACCAGCATATTTACTCACAACAACAACAAGTTGCAATTACTATTTAGATTACCAGAAGCCAGTAATATTGCTAAATTCAACGTAAGCTTTTTACCTCTCATAATAATGATAAATACATCACATACTTATTTAATAAATGCAAGGTTTAACTACAATCTTTATTGAATGTAAGTCTAATTCGTAACTTAAATCATAGAACTTTTTCCACTTGATGATACCCTCTTACATGTACTCTATCGGTCCATCTAAGCGCTTTAGATGTTTTTAAATTTAACTATCGAGAGTGTACAAATGTGTTTCTGACAAAATGTGGTTGTGGAATCTGTTTTTCTAATGATTTCAAGGAGTTTTTTGAAGAGATATGACCGCTCTTTTCTGTTGATCAGAAATAAATGTATTCTTCGAGCGTGACGTCATCAGACATGGTAGCTTTTTTTCATGGCGTAACAATAGTAACAACGGAAAGCCTCAAACACATTTAATATCACAATTGAGTTTTAACCAACTTATGGCCGAGAAGAACAACTTTCTCTCGAGAAATGAGAAAAGTATTTCTCCTACTCTTCAGGAAAGAAAGAAATTAAAGATACGGTATCGATTAGAGTGTACTACAGACTACGAAAATAAATAAAATTTAAGGAGAATAATTTACATTTCTTATCATAATTGAAAATGTTATAATTGTACAGGGTGAACTATTTCTCGCCAAACATTGAATTCAATCTGGTTTAAGGCTGTGTTTGTTCTGTATAAAGAACACACTAATTAAAATAATACAAAAACGTGATGTTTTGAAGAGTTGGTTATCGAAGACGTGCTTTCGAAGACAAGAACCAACTCAAACTCTGTGTTTATTAATAGGCGACATCAAGATGTAGACAGGAATAAAGGCCCTGTCCTTGATAAACTGGAGTTTTCTATGCACCGTGTGCGTTTTTGTCACATGTACATTCACTCTATATCCTTTCATTTTTTCTATTGCAATTGTTTCTTAGGATTTATTTCAGTTTATGTACGGAAAATATATTGCGTTAACCTCAAAATAATGGCTGAACTGCATGTGATTGTAGCCTTTAACCAAATGTATATGAATGTGGCAATATTCATAACTTGGTCTTCTGCAATTTATGACTTTGGTTTTTTAAATTTACAAAACGCTTTTTTTATTAATTAAAGTGATGTAAGTTTAGTATTTGATGTGTTTTTCTTATGAAGGAAAGTAGGTACTGTCTATGGTCCACAGCATATTTAACATATGAGATTTCTAACCTAATTTGTATTATTCAATTTTTAAAACATGCATTATCAATATGATCGTCTTTGATAGACCCTATAATGACCTTTCAACCTGATGAAAAGGAAGTGTTTTATTTTACCCTAATTTTTATAACAAAAAAGGTGACCACTTCAACACAAAATTGTTATCGAGTACAATTCCGAGTCAGCAACATCATCCTTGGCACATGCGGAACAAGTTTAAATACCATAATATTTTCAATATTGACCGTCTAGGTTTATGAAGAAATAAACGTCACCAACATTTTTTAATCGGATTTCCACTTGCATCTGTTTGCAAGCATGACGTTTGTGGATTGTGACGGCATAGACTCGGTTAGGTCGTTTCGGAAAGATGAATTTTAATTTTCTGTCGTATTAGAATCAAAATAATTCATGGCAGGTATATGCTGTTGTCATTTAATAAACAATGAAAGGATATGGAATAAATGCACATGAGACAAAGTATCTGTAAAATTGGGGTTTATATCTGAATTTAGCCATCACTTGGGGTTAAATTTGAATATAAAGACCAACATGACAATATACTAAACCTGCAATCGGGCTTATTTCTATTTTACATATAATCTTTAGAGCCAATCTTTTCACTTTTCTGACTCGCAGAATAGTCGGTTCTTGTAGATCAAGGATCTTCAGAATTTAATAGGAGTCCATACTTCACGATCCTGTACTTTTGTAGCATATCATTTCTATTATAAATATTCAATTTTTCTAAGATCCATTCTTAAATCACTTGAATCAAACAAGAAACGTCAAAATAAAACAAACGATTTTGCAAACTGTAATATAGTTTGACAATTAAAATACCGGTATTGTAAAAACGATAAATGCAATATTTTTTCTACGCTTTTGAAAATCCATTTACTAAGTAATACAACATAAGCATGTACATGTATACTGTTAAATTGTCAGACCGACATCGTGCTTCGTTGACAATTTCAAGAGAGCGGTGAGTGCAAATATTTCGATATATGATATCAGGAAATAGGTCTGATATCCATCTTTATTTTCATATTGCAATTTCTGGTTCAATGAAGACACTCAATTGATATAAGAACTTCACTCAATTGATATAAAACGTGAAAACTTGATAATGATTTGTTGCTTCTTTTTAATAATTGAAAAAGTTTTTTTATAATGATTAAAATTACTTGTCTTTAGTTCGTCATTTTTCTGGCTTTTAGCCATTTGATATTAAGTTCTTCTAACTAAACATTCTGATCCAATTTATGGTAGCTTTTTTCTATGATATTGGGTTTTTTTTCTTTACTAGAAAAATTTTTCATTCAGGGTAAAAACTAAAAAAGTTTTTATAGTTTTTTTTGTTAATATCGAAAATTTTTTAAACGTAAACCATCTTTATATACGGTTTATCAAATTGTAACACTTTTGTAATATACAGTTAATTATTTCAAATTACAGACCGGAGTAATGTGCAGACTGGCCAACGTCATGTAATAGAAACCTTTCTCTATTCGCCACAGAGTGGATTTCGAAAGCTACATGTGTAGCAGATTATTTTTATTTCATACGAACATTAAAAAAAAATTTTTTGAAAACATACGAACATTAAAAAAAAAGTTTTTGAAAACATATCAGTCCCTTGTTGAAAATTTTGAATTTTCGGTCCGATCTGTAATTCAAATAAGCAAAGGGATTTGGATTAAATTCGCATTAGACAAAGTCGCTGCAAATACATGGCAAAATAACAAAACACTGATCTTGCTGTTGCTGTTAATTTGAACTCTGCAAATGCACACTTCGAGACCCAATGCCTCTTCAGACTCAATCAAAAACATCCGGAAATCCATACACCGAAACATGCGCAAAGGCTGATAGAGAACAAATCATCAATAAGAACGAAATAGAAAACAATGAAAAACACTTTTATTGTTGTTCTTCATCTTGAAGTCACCATGAAGCTTATAATGTTCATACCTCATAGTAAGTTCAAAACGGCGCCTAGCAAGACCCATAAAACTGGAATGCATAGATATTTTACATTTTAATTTCCTTTCAATAGCAGTTGTTGAGTTGGTACCGGATACTTCCGCGTTGGAAACAGGGGGTTCGCGTGCGTCATATAACTGGTTTAAATCACAATTTCTATTAGTCAAGACCATTGCGGTTGACACAACTGGTTGTTTTGCACCTGCTGTGTCAATTGGCCTATTGGTTCTTGGCTTTTGACAATTTTGCTCGGTTACTTTGTTATTACCCCCCCCCCCTTTTACAAAATAGCTGATGTCTGGACAAATTCATTTAATGAAAACATAAGTTGTCTGGAATAACGTACAACTCACTTTTGATTCTTTCAATAACAAAATACCGACAGTACTGTAAATTTACTTTCTGGTTATGGTCATTTCGACAACTTATGTCTCTTCAGTGAATCGAAACATTTGTTTAAGCCGACAGAGAACCAAACACCAAATTCTTAAAACTGGGGAAGGTTCAAACACTTATCATTCTGTTTCCAAGTTGCACATCAGGTAAGTACCTGCGCGCACAATTTAGATACTCTTCTTTCAGTTTGTAACTAGTGGGTTCAAGGCGTACCTTTTAACATTTTGCATGACAAAGCCGGTGACGTTATGTAGACACAAATTTCATCATTACTCATCAAGTTTATGTTCAGAATGTCAAACAGAATGAAATTGTTATTTGTATGCACAGGTTTGGTCTAAGGTACGTTTAGAATGTCATACGGCTTAATTAATATATTTGTAATTAGTTAAGGCAATATTGTACGTCAAATGCTTTTTTAATTTTTTTCCTCATTGACCGCTCCCGAAATGTGTTGCTTCAATGACATATTTTAGCTGCGATCGATGTTGCTCAACATTTTTATTCTCTTCTTGTAACCCTGGTGCTTTCAGCTGGATAACCCTGAGCATCGCCCAAGTTGGCACTCCATGGCGGGTGGGAAGCAAGGGAGTGACCTTGATATAATTTTGTCAAGAATACCGCTTATGTGCACCTTAGGGCCTTCTTGATCTCGCTTGAGGGGGTGAATATTGTTCACCTCTTGTTGAAGACCCTCAGGCGACATCAATATGTAGACAGGAATAAAAGCCCTGTCATTGATAAACTGGAGTTTTCTATGTATCGTGTGCGTTTTTTGTCACATGTACATTCACTCCATATCCTTTCATTTTTCCTATCTTCTATAAATGCATGTTTTTAGCGTCTGGGATATTGTTGTTTAAAGGTAAGAAAATGAAACGAGACAGAAAGACAAATCAGGTGGAAACCACCGTCAAAAATTGTCGACCACACTGGTCCCGACTTGGTACAGGCATATAAAAAATGGTAGGTTCAACCGGTTTGCCAAACTTCCCCTTCCGTTGCGGTAGTGTCCGATAAATAAATCATTACTGGTTTTTATGACCTTTTAAGTTATTATTTAGAAATGAAAATCCACACTATCAAATTAAGATTTTTGTTTCTTCGACCTACATTATTGGTAATTTGTCAAGAAAGTGTAGGAAATTTGACCTCATGATGACTGCCAGACTGACCTAATTTCTGACTTTGTTGATTTGACAAATGGCTTCCACTAGCTTTAAAATACAATAAGTAATCATTGTATCTGGGGAAAATACCTTATTATTTTCTTTCTATTTCAAGAAAAAATGGTACAAGTATTTCGCAAAACAAATAAGATTGACTGTAATTACTGTGTTTCAACTCAATAAAAAGGACTCATTAATATTAATTGAGCAATGTGAGTTAGGTAAGTTTTTCCAATAATATTTTCATCGTGCAAAAGTCCTCATCAACTTTTACAGTTCTTGAAGACTGAATGATTGATTAATTATTGTTTAACGTCTACTGAGGAATATTTCAGCTATATCAAGACGAGAACAAGTTTGTTAATAAATAATCACTTTGGGGTATGGAAAGGGTCATTGGACGGAAAATTCTGACTGCCACTGGACAGTTCTTGAAGAAATGGGTCTCCTAAATCAGATGATGCAAATTTCAAAGTCCGGACTTAATTTAAGCTTTATTCGCGACCATTCTGAAGTCGCGAAAATTACATACCGCGAAATAAAATTTATATGAGACTTAATACTGTACAGTAAATGATAAGCAATCACGAAAATTTGCGTCCCGCGAAAATAACCACTTATACGGTAAATGATAAATATATTTGAATCGCAAGTAACTAATTCATTCAGATTTTGCGATACCGCATCCATGGGCTCAGAAAACATGGATGTAGCGTTGTTGACAACTAGTAATGAATTCCGCACAAACTGGTGCCAGAAACCGTCTTGAACTTACTATGAGGTATGAGCAAAGCTCATTGTTGAAAGCTAATGGTGACTTCAAGATAGCGAACAACAATAAAGGTGTTATTCCATTGCTTTGTTTTACCATGTATTTGTAGATACTTTGTCTCCATACATTTACTCCATATCCTTTCATTGTTTATTTATCAGTATATTACCTATACATATATATATAACAGCGAAACGTCGTAGTTCTTTTGAAAACGCTGCTGATATAGAAAAAGCAAAATAGTTAAAATCTGCAAATTCAGGCAAGTTACTATGAACATTTAGATCACCAGAACGGATGTCATACAAGCACGCAAATAAATCACACACTTATTAAAATGAATGCAGTGTTTAACTACAATCTTTATTGAATTTAAATCTATTCCGTTAATTAATTCATAGAGTCTAAAATGTATTACTATAATATTTAGATAAACATGCGTACCAAGGCACATTTCCCATTCAGATATCCATCCTAATTAGACACATTTGAAATGATCTCAAATGACAAGTATTCTTTTTAACTGAGCTGAGTTCAAAATCCTATCCCTTTACATCTTATAACAACAAAATAACCACTGTTCCAATTGTCATCACAGAAATAATTTGGCAAATAAATACATTGCTTATATTCAATAATTGAGAATGGACATTTTTGAGTAGATCCAAGTTTATTATTGAACTGAAGAACTCCGACTATGACATATTCAATGATATTGACTCGCCATTGGCAGTGTGACGGTGCCACGCGTATAGGTCATCCTCACTGGTGGTAAAGGTATTGATCGGCAAAGCCGAACATCGAATATTTGCACAAATAGACGTTAGTACACAGCTGATACATAGGGAATAATACATGGCAAAATCCGTATCACATGCGGTATCATCCCGAGTTACCCATATCAGCCCGAGGGCCTTTGGCCCGAGGGATGATATTGGTCGAGAGATGATACGGCATGTGATACGGATTTTGCCATGTATTATATTTAAACAGAAGACTACTTAATCCAAAAAATACTGTCAAAAATTGGCAAGAGAAAATGCATGTATGAAGAAAATTTCAAAAAGGACGGAAAGGACTGGAGTTGGTTGGAATAAAATCTACCATGTAAAGGAAAAGGTTTGCTTGATTTTTTAACTAAACCTCACAAAAAATCATCCCCAAACAAATTTTCGTTACTCCCCGCAAATTTTTTTACCCCCTCAAAAAAATTTTTTTTACCCCCAAAAATTTTTTTACCCCTCAATTTTTTTATTTTATTTAAAAAAGTCAAACTGTAAAAAAACAATTTTTGAAAAAGGGTATGATACAAGGCTAGCCATGCGATAAAGGGTGTGTGATAAAGGGTAAGCCATGCGATAAAGGGTATGACGTCATAGTGTGAATACGGAATGAACTTCATGCACTGTATCACATATTCAAAACGTCTGTATTTATTACTAAACATATGATAAAAACATTTAACCTATTAACATGGGCATAAAATCTAAGTACCAAACTTACTGCAAATTTGGTTTCTGTATATGTCCATTTCGACAATTATGTCTCTTCAGTGCAGATAAAATCTAAACATTTTGAAGATTGTTAACTCAAAGTTGTTTAAAAACTGATAGAGAGCAAATACCCAATACGATCTCAATTAAAAGCCAAAATTAGCTAAGGACAGAGCTTTGCACGAAGGAAATACCCTCAAGTTTTCAACAAAATTTATAAAATAATAGATATTGCAAGTTTCCAAATAAAATCGGGTTTTTGGTCAGCAGCGAAGTTCTGACTACTGAGCTGGAGAATCCCTCGGTGATTTAAAGTCCACAAGCAGAGGCATTGACCTAGTGATAAAAATAACTAATAAATACCGAACTTACTAAAAATTTAGATTCTGTATATTGCCTGCCATTTCGACAACCTATGTCTCTTCAGTGCAGATAAAATCTAAACATTTTGAAGACCGTAAACTCAAAGTTGTTTAAAAACTGATAGAGAGCAAATACCCAATAGGATCTGAATGAAAAGCCAAAATTAGCTAAGGACAGAGCTTTGCACGAGGGAAATACTCTCTAGTTTACGACAAATTTTACAAAAATTTAGAAGTTGCAAGTTTCCAAATAAAATCGGCTTTTAGGTCAGTAGCGAAGTTCTGACTACTGAGTTGGAGAATCCCTCGGTGACTTACAGTCCACAAGCAGAGACATCGACCTAGTGATAAAAATAACCAATAAATACCGAACTTACTAGAAATTTGGTTTCTGTTTATTGCCGTTTCGACAACTTATGTCTCTTCAGAAATTTAGTTTCTGTATATTGCCGTTTCGACAACTTATGTCTCTTCAGAAATTTAGTTTCTGTATATTGCCATTCCGACAACTTATGCCACTTCAGAAATTTAGTTTCTCTATATTGCCGTTTCGACAACTTATGTCTCTTCAGGAATCTAGTTTCTGTATATTGGCGTTTCGACAACTTATGTCTCTTCAGAAATTTAGTTTCTGTATATTGCCATTTCGACAACTTATGTCTCTTCAGAAATTTAGTTTCTGTATATTGCCGTTTCGACAACTGACGTCTCTTCAGTACAGATAAAATCAAAAACATTTGGAAGACCGTTAACTCGAAGGTGTTTAAAGACTGGTAGAGAGCAAATTTTAGCAACCTATATGATCTGAATGAAAAGCCAAAATTAGGCAAGGATAGATCTTTGCACGGGGGAGATACTCCTAAGTTTTCAATCAAATTTACAAAAAATTAGATATTCCAAGTTTCCAAATAAAATTGGATTTCGGGTGAGCACTTAAGTTCTGACTACTGGGCCCGTGAATAACTCGGGGACTAACATTCCACAAGCAGATGCATCTACCTAGTGGTAAAAATAAATAAATACCGAACTTACTGCAAATTTAGTTTCTGTATTTGCCCATTTCGACAACTTATGTCTCTTAAGTGCAGATAACTCTAAACATTTGGAAGACCGTTAACTCAAACATGTTTAAAAACTGATAGAAAACAAATAACCAATATGATCTGAATGATGGCTCAGATGGCATAAATTAATAAGACAACGAAAAAACACTTTAATAAAGCTTAAAGACACAAAAGTGAAGAATGATGGTCAATCCCGGTATTCATTTGTATGTGGATTTGATTTTGCATGCTTTTTCTTTGGGTGGGGGCTGTTTCAGACAGAAATTTTTATTACAATCAAAATAGATGAAATAAGCAATAAAACTGTCACGATAACTACTTGATATAAAAACCGTTTGGAAAATATTATAAATTCGATTAGTGTTGTGCCATAGACTACAAAAAGATAAAAAAAAAAAGTTAACAAGGTCAGAAAATACTTATTAATTTACATTTTTAATGTTTAATTAAAAATGTAATAAATCACTGATACAGTAGTTTATTAACATGGTTAACTATTTCTCGCCAAATATTGAATTCAATCTGTTGAAGGGCAAAGCTGTCTTGTGTTTGTGCTGTATAAATAAGGCACTAATTACAATAATACAAAACGTGACTTTTGCAGGAGTGGGTTGTCGCAGACGTGCTTTTAAACAGAAGCACCACCGCGATGTCCGTGCTCATTAATAAAAATAGCAATAATTTTACGTGATTTTCTACAGAAAATATATTGCGATGTACTTCAAATATGATGGCTAAACTTCATGTGATCGGAGCCTTTAACAAATGTATATGAACTTTGTCTCCTCAATTCATGACTTTGCTGTTTTAAATTTACAAAACACTATTGACATAAAATGATGATGATATTTAAGTATATGATGTGTTTTTTTTTCACGAAGGAAAATAGGCACTACCTGTACCCAAATGCATATTTTTGAAGTGGTATTTTTTTTTACCTAAATAGTATTGTTCAAATTAAAAGAATTATGATCGACTCTAAATGATTTTTTGATGTGGCGAAAAAATTAACATTTTCTTCTAATCAACAACCAGTATTATACAGAGTATTGCGCAATAGTATCGGAAAATGAGTAAATGTTTTGATTTTTTTTTTTTTTTTTTTTTTGTCTAGGTTTACGAAGGAAATTTTTTGCAAACGTCAGATTTGTTCATTGTTACGTCATAAGCACAGACCACAAAAGACGGGTAATCCGCGCTGTCTTAGGAATGCACTGAATAAATAATTCCATTCTCTGCCAGGTGTTGTCTTTCAACCATGATTTGGGCCCTTATATTCTAATTTAGCCAGCACTCGGGTGAAATTCGAATATAAGGTCCAAATAAAAAGAACACTTAACCTGCTATCGGCCTTATTTCTATTTAATACTTAATGTGTTTTTTTTTACATATAAAATATACTACATATTAAATATAAAGTCAACCTTTTTACTTTTTCAGACTCACAGAATATTCCGTTCAGGTAGATCAAATAACCGTAGATTTTGAGAGGTCAATATTATACGCTTCCATACTCTTGTAGCATATCATTTCAGACTGAATTCATTATTTTGAAGTTTCATTGGGGTATGAAAGTGTTGACCCAAGCACATTTATAATGAAGCGTAGCGCTTCATGTTGAAAATGCCGGTGCACCCGGTCAACACTTTCATAATCCCTATGAAACTTCAAAATAATGCATTCCATTCTTATAATTACATTTTTATCGAAATATAAAAATACACAATTTATTTACAGGAAGTTTCATCACGTACATTGGGATTCTATTTTTTACAAATTAATCCACCACGTGAACATGTGGTCAAAATTTAATGTGTTTCTTGGGAATTCCAACTTCACATTGATACGCCACATGATCGGTGTCCAACTATCCAAATGGATATGCATGAAATGTAATTATATGTAAATACTTACGGGACATTTGTAAATTGTATTTTTCAGTTTTTAAAAATATGAATGATTACCTTATTGAATTTTGACCTGATGAAACAATAAATTTGTTTTTCTTATATGACCTTTATTAATCGTCAACTAGTATAATACCAAATTCACAAAATTGATGATCTGCAACATCCTGCTTTACACTTTCAGAAATAATATGCAAATACCAGTAAAAGATTCAAAACGACCATTTTGATTTCTATCTGTCCGTCTTTGTTTATGAAGGAAATACAGTTTTAGTATATTTTTCCCTCAATTATGCCTCTCATACATGCCCTTTTTCTTTCGTTTCTGATTTTAACTTGCATCTGTTTGCAAACGTCAGATTGTGTACTGGGACGTCATTGGCACAGACAGCATTTAAGACAAATTGGAATTAATTTGGAGAAGATAAATCAGGAAACAATTACAATGGCCGAAAATTATAATCACATGCCATCATCTACCAATGGAAATCCGTTTTCCTCTATGTCGCTTCAGACTGAAATTCCACTTTCAGTCATATTAGAATCGAAGTAATTCGGATCAAGTTTATTTTACCATAGTTTCCGCCTTTTAATATATTCAAACTTAGCAACACTCGGTTTAAATTCGAAAATAAAGCCCTAAACCTTGGATAAATGACAACATTGGTATACCTGCAATCTTTCTTATTTATTCTTTTATTAATTTGTTTTACATATAGTCGAGGCCAATATCATTATTTTTCAGATTCAGCATATTCCATTCCGGTAGATCAAGGAACAGTAAAGTTCAATATTTTAATATTATTTACAGAATATATGTAAACAAAGCGCTTGGACACTAAAAGGGACATTTGAGCAACATTAATGAAAATAATCAAAATGCCCTCTGTACACCAAGAATGACCAGAAAGTAAGTTAAGTAATTAGGAAAAATTAATATCGAGCCCATGTTGACAGGCTTGTGCCAGATTTGTCATTGTATATTTTGAATTTTGAGAGTCATTCTTAAATCACTTGAACTCAAACAAACGTAAAAAAAACCAGTAAGGTTGCGAACTATGGGTATATTTTTGACAATAAAATCATGATGGAAACCAAGAATAAGATATTATTCCTTTGCTACACATTAGAACAACCACGTATCCAGTGAGGGTAATAACAAAATTACCGAACAGAGTGGTCAAGAGCCGAAGTCCATGAGACAAAAAAAAACAAGTAGAAACCATCGACAAAATTGTCGACAGCATGGGTCCTGACTTGGTACAGGCATTTCAAAAGAAATAGTGGGTTAAACCGGTTTTATGGCGAGCCAAATTTCCCCTTCCATTGCTGTAGTGTCCGGTAGCAACTCAACAGCAATTGCCATTGAAGGTCGTGGACAGTATTAAGTAAAGAAAGACTCTTGAATCTGAGTTCGGAACGAAACTTCAAATTTTTCCACAAGGGACTGATCACTATCAAAGAACTTTTTAATGATCTTATAAGATGAAGTTTTTGAAGGCTTGATTAATAAGGCGTTCACAGAGATAACTATGTCTAATGATAAAGTCTGTATGATTTACGCTAACTCTCGCGTGCAAAGAATCAGCCGTGTAATAATTAAAAGGATAAGAATTTATACTGTTGAATTGTCAAACCGTCCTCGCATTTCGTTGACCAATAGTAGAAAGGCCGTAAATTCCAATACACCGATATACAAAAAGATTAAGCACAACATCTCTAAATGATAACAAGAAAGAGCGTTGCAACAGCGGTCTGGAATTTCCTACATCCATTTCAATTTCTATTCAATAAAGAAACTCAACTGATATCAAGACTTGATTATGTTTGAAAATGCTGTTTTATAATGATTAAAATTACTTGCCTTGAGTACGTCGTTTTTATAGTCATTTGATATCATTTTTATCGCTATATAATGATACAAGACAACACAAATATACAAATATATAAATTACGTTATCTGTGACGTAACATTGTTTATTCTGTATCTAGTGACATTCTTGTTTTGCATCTGACGAAGGCGGCTGTGTCGCTGAAATATAATGCAAATACTTTGTTCAATATTATTACTCTCCATGAAGAAACATTTTTGTTTCATTGAGATTTAGTATTGTCACGTTTTATTGATACAGAAATGGATTGTGCTTGGGTTTTCCAAAAAAACCATTGCAATAGAGAAGAAATACGTTATCTGTGACGTAACATTGTTTATTCTGTATCTAGTGACATTTTTGTTTTGCATCTGATGAAGGCGGCTGTGTCGCTGAAATATAATGTGAATACTTTGTTCAATGCAATATAATGTGATATATATAGAATATAGGACTTTTTGTTTTTGATACGGACTTAATCACGGTAGTACATCAGATATGCTACCGTGATAAAGTCCGTATCAAAAACAAAAGTCCTATATTCTGTTTATCGGGAATTTCAAATTGTTGCAGTTTAGTTGTTAATTTTGAAAAAAAATAAGGGGAGCTCTTTCTTTGGCGAATAATTCATGCGTAAAACTGTATTATGAACAATTCTTGTTGACGTCAGGGTAGTTTGACGTCAAATCCTTCTGTACTTTGGGTTTGAACAAGACACGTCTTGTCATTTTAATTTCGTTGGAAATGGTGTAAATGGTGTAACAATGATGAAAATAGCCTCATTCAACTGTTATAAAACAACATACAATCAATGCCGCAACATAGTAAGTAATTATTGCTTCAAATGGACATCACCAGAGAGGATTAATTTGTCAAAGACAGACCGTCATTTGAGCATGGCGCCTTTCTTGTCACTGAAAACACCCTGCGTAATTCAGGATTGTAGAGGTTTGTAGTAACGGGGAAGGCGCCTCTTTGTCTTCATTTAAACTCGGCGACAGTTCATTGGAAGAAAGCAAACCATCATAGCGAATTGGATTCATGTTCTGATGTTTTATTGCAGTGTCAAGGTATGATTTTTTTTTTTATAAAATACAATCAAAAGTTATAGGGAAACGTATTTCTGTTTGAATTACGAACAATTTCAAAATTGTTTACTGGTTGTTGTCGCAAATAATTTTCATTCATGAGTTGACTTTACATTCAGATTAATGCGCGTCGCTTCGGTTCGCGCATGTCATCTGACGTACTGACCCAATAAATTTTTGATATGGTCCAGTACGTTGATAATGACTTTATCGGTCAGTACACATGAAAGGCAAGAAGCATAAATTACCGATAAAATTCAATGTAGAGTCCTGCATCATCAATACTGGTGGCATGGTAATTAATATTTTCCATTACTTACCGGAACACCTGATGTCACCCTCGGTTTTTCTTGGGTTCAAACTGTCAGTTTTTTAGTTTGTTTTTTTATTGTTGTCTTGTATATCATGCTGTTGAATTTTAGTTTTGTCTTCGTTAATAATGTATTTGTACCGATTTGTCCTGGTTATCGTCTGAATACTAAGGAGATTTATAGAGGCTTTCCAAATTTTTACCTTGGTACTGTTTAGGGGTTAGAGAAGTAAAACGTACCATGGATTTTTATTGAATTGCCTTCGGGTTAGAAAATGACATTGACCGAACAGCTACCAAACAGATCTTCCAAACCCATAAATGTCTCACTGACTGTGTGACGGGTGCTGTATGCAGGGCAGGACATGCTTACCCTTCCGCAGCACCTGATGTCACTCTTTTTGAGAGTTCACACTGTTAGTGCTTAAGTTTTTATTGTTGTATTTGTAGTGTTTGTGTTTTGTGGTTTTGTAGCGTCTTTGGTCTTCCGTCTTCTGGTGTTCTTGCTTTTGCCTTGTCTCTGGACTTTGATTTATGTAATATTGTTCTTTATTCCCTCGGTATTTTACTCCCGTTGTTTTACAACTAAATGGTTGTCAAATATTTTCCAGTGTGGATAATAATCATCAGATCTTTATAAAACCAAAAATAAAACTTTCCACTTTTATGCTAAAATCGAAAAGTTGTAAAAAAAAGTAAACCATATTTACACAGTGGAATTAACTACTTTTTAGTGTTAAAAATTTGGTAGAAGTTTTGGAAAGACTTCGATCTGTTAATGAAGCATACAACTCCGTCGATAGCTATGATTTTTCTAACCTTTATACTACATTACAGCATACACTCATCAAAGAGAAATGTTGGTATTTGATCAAATGGTCCTTCAAAAAATCAGGATGTACTTACATTTGTTGCAATACATTTAAATCGTTTTTCAGCGACGACAGACATGACAAATATACCAACTGGACTTCTCAGGATATGATAAAAGCATTAAATTTTCTTCTTGATGATATTTTTGTTCGTTTTGTGATACAGTCTATCGGCAAAAAATAGGTATTCCTTTGGGTACCAACTGTGCACCTCTCATAGCAGATTTATTTCTTTATTGCTACGAGTCACAATTCATGGCAAAAAATCAAAAAGACTTTTCTAAACAGCATTTAGTGGATAAATTCAACAATACATATAGATATTTGGACGATATTTTCTAAATTTACAGATGAAATTTATCCTGCAGAACTTACTTTAAATAAATCCAATAGCAGCTGTGATCATACTCCTTTTCTTGATCTTGATATATCAATAAATCAAGGAAAGTTAAACACTAAAGTTTATGATAAAAAGGATGATTTCTCCTTCCCTATGGTCAATTTTCCCCCATCTCGACGGCGATGCTCCGTTAGCCCCTTCTTACGGGGTCTACATTTCACAACTTGTTCGATATGCACGAGTATGTAGTGATGTTTCTGACTTCAACGACCGAAATCTTTGTCTCAATAAAAAACGTCTGCATCAAGGGTTTAGATATCATAAATTGATAAAAACATTCTCTAAATTTTATTGTAGATACATTGACTTATTAAGAACATTTGGTTCCACATGCAGGGCTCTTATACAACAGGACATTTCACATCCAAACTTCTATGGCAATATCATTTACAAAGCGCATAAATTCAAAAGTTGTCCATCCAAACTTATTAATCCGTTGAACAAACTTATTCATAAAGGATATAAATACAGCATTGTTGTTAAATCTTTACTTTTGGTTTTTGTTGGCAAAAATATTGATCATCTCCGAAATGCTTTACGCCATAACTAAATTTAAACAATTTTTCATATTGGCAGTATTTGGCATTGCACAATATCATATTCTTCTCTGATAATTGATGATGTTGTTATACCAAATCTATTAAGAAGTATTTCAATTGAAGTTTCATACGTTAGAAGGCTTGATATCATAGTCAACGGAAATTATGTCTTAGCTAGTTGTCAGTAATTGCGAGCATTTGTCCGGACAGTACCCGTGTGTATTGTCTTCATGTTTTATGTACTTCATTGTAAGGGTAATCGTCTTGATAAGTTGGACTTTTTTCTAGTTTGATTTTTACTGTGAGTCCTTTTGTGTATTAATTTTAGCCATTCACCACACATAGGGGAGGGTTTAGATCCAAGAAAACGAGTTTAACCCCACCGCAATTTTTGCGCCTGTCCAAAGTCAGGAATATGTTGGTCATTGGCTTGTCCTTTTCTTCTTATAAAATTTTAGTTTCTTGATATTTGTGTTATTGGATATGGTTTGTTGTCATTGATTTATTCACTTTTTGAAATTTTGGGACCATGTAGTGCTTGCTTTATGATGCGAGGTTCCTCCTTTTGTTGAAGACCGAACGGTGACCCCTAGATGCACTGTTTTGGTTCGTTTTAACCTGGATATGGGATGTTGTCTCCTTGACATTTGCCCCATTTCCTTTCTTTTTTTAACATTTATTTGCATATATTTGTTATTATTGTTTTTTTTCCAATTACAGATCTGTTTGAAAGGAAAAAGTAAAGAACATACTTGGAAAACACATTAAACCTAGGCCTATTGTTAAGGCAGTTCATGAAGCACTTCATTTACCGCAAAGTGAATTTCAGAGGTCAGCAAATGTACTTTTATACCATAAAAAGATGAAATTGAATCAACATTTTTCTTGATATATTCAACAAATGAAAACATTTAGTTGTTTGAAATTACATTTAATACATCTGCAAACGAATACCGAAGCAAACATGAGGAACGAGAGAATTCCAAAATAAAGTTTGATGCTTGTCTTCTTCAGTTCAAAAAAATTTATGGCATGACATATATCAACCGCTTTATATTCATCTAAATGGCTGACCTAGTCCTGATTATCGTAAAAGTATAAGTAAACAAAAATTGGAACCAGTAAGATTCTGACTCCAACTTCGACAAATTAAAGTTTTGATTTATTCTTGTTTTGATTCTAAAGAGATTTTCGCATTGCATTAGGGGTATTCTAGCTCTTACTAACATGCTACTTGCCATATAGGTACAACAAATTAATAAATTACATTTGTAAGCTAGAAATCAATTACTCGTATATAATCCTTCCTCTGTTTTCATAATTTTACAACAATAATTATTTCTAAGGTTAAGGCTTGATATTTAGTTTCTGAGCCCTTTTAAGCTACAAGGATGATATTATTGTTGATATATTAATAAAACTTATGATACGCACTCCAATATGTTGTCTTGCAAAATTTCTTTGAAGTAAAATTTAATAATCTATGCATGTGATTTTCCTTCATGGCGGCATACTGAAAAAGGGTTATTCAGAAACTGGTCTTCGACTTGATAAGTGGGTTTGTTGGTTGAAACATTGAAGAATGTAGAACAACCGGAATACGGTACTATAATACAACGTTATTTTATTGCCCCGTTGAATAATTTCTTACTC
This sequence comes from Modiolus philippinarum, assembly GCA_002080025.1. Classification (NCBI taxonomy): domain Eukaryota; kingdom Metazoa; phylum Mollusca; class Bivalvia; order Mytilida; family Modiolidae; genus Modiolus; species Modiolus philippinarum. The sequence continues at coordinate 40,358 of MJUU01053547.1, forward strand.
AACAAATTATTACAAGCAGATTTCAAGCAATATTGCAAAACAATGAACAGTGACAGTTTCTTGGAGTCAATTTCTTGGTTATTTAAAATTTTGCAGCTTTAATGAATCAAAATGATTTGAATACCAAATATAAAAAGAGATTTCGACAAAAAAAAAACATTTTCTTTAAAATAAGAAAAAGCATATCAGTATTATCCAAATTAACAATGACAGAATATGGAGTAAATGCACAGGAGACAAAGTCTCTACAAATTCATGGTGAAATTAAGCAATGGAACACGGCTTTGATTGTTGTTTTAATTCAAGTACTGTTCTTTTAACAGGATCCAGAACCCACCTAGTACAAATCAACCTATCTCAATAACTCCCAGCACAAAATTTAACTTTATAATTGGATGATTCTTGATCTTGATGGATTGATATTTCAGCTGTAACATAAATTTATGTCAGGAAAATATTAAAATATAATACGCAATAAACAGTGAAAGGGTATGGAGTAAATGTACATAAGACAAAGTCTCTTCAAATACATGATAGAACAATGCATAGGAACAATGATTTTATTGTTGTTCTTAATTTTCATCAACATGTATATTTTAGTTTGCAAATGCCCTTCTTTCCTATAATAGTAGTATGGTGATAAATTGAACAAAACTACAGCAAGGCTTTCATTGATTTTTATACAATTTATATGACTTACCTGCTGCTTCTTTTATTATTTATAAATTAATCTGTTCAGCATTGTAAACCAGATTAGGATCTTTACGCAAACATGTAGGAATTTAACAAACAATTGTTCTAATCAATAGATAGGCTTATTTTATATACCACAAAAGACAGGCGGAAAAATGATCACCTTTATAACAAAATATTTCTTTCGTCTTGCCTAATTAAGAAAACTACGCTTACAGGTTTCTATGATAAAAGTACAATTTTGATTTATAATCAGCGAACATGAATTCGCATGTCAACAAATATTTCATGTTTTATTAGATATCTAATCCGAACGTCAGATAATAGAATAAATAGTTAGTTGATTAAAGTTTTACAAATTATTTACTCTAATGGTTACATACATGGTTTGGATCCAAGAAAACGAGTTTAACCCCACCGCCAATTTTGTGCTTGTCCCAAGTTGCCATGTTGGTCATGGGCTTGTCCTTGTCTTAAAAATTTTAGTTTCTTGATGTTCGGGTTACTGGATGTGGTTTGTTTCCATTGATTTATTCCCTCTTTTTTACCTTTTTGGGCCATTTAGGGCTTGCTTTATGGTATGAGGTTCCTCACTGTGTTGAAGATCGTACGGTGACCCCTAGACGCTTTGTTTTGGGTCGCTATAATCTGGAGATGGAATGTTGTCTCCTTGACATTTACCCCAATTCTTTCTTTTTCATATAAGTCAGAACAACATCCCCTCAAAATATACCGGACATGGCTTATGATCATCATCATTATTAACTCTTTTCCTCGATTCTTTTGACTTTTGGCATCGTAACTTCCAACCCTGGCATCTACCATGGACAATAGAGTATTCATTGTTTCTTTGTGATTCCCGAATTATTCACTCCTAATAGGTTATATTCACCTGATGGAAGACTGTCTCAATTTCAAATAAATTTTATTCTAAAAATAAAGGATATGGAGTTAAAGTACATGGGACAAGATCCCTATTAAAACATGATAGGATTAAGCAAATGGAACAACGCTTTCATTGTTGTTCCTCATCTTGAAGTCACTCCAATTTATATTCTGTTTTGGAATGTAGACCTAGGGTTCGTTTTTAAAGATAATAAGAAAATAGTTATGCAGTTGTAATTTCAAGTCTGACTTTTCAAATATCCGCCGCTTCACTAAAAGCTAGACTGGCCTAAATGGTTAAAAATTTAAAGAAAGGAATTAGCTATAAAAAGCGAATAACTTAAAGTTAAACTGTAATCCTGACTTGCCTCTGCCGCATGCAGCCAAGTCTTCGTCCTATTTCTAAATATTTAAATAATGGTAATATCATAATGACCGAACAGGAAGCATATAGAATCAAAAATCCAAATCAATGGTAATATAGAGTCAATGTAGATTTCAAAAGTTGTTGAACACCTTTAAGAAGTTTTATAACATATGAGTATTTAATATCTAAATATGGCGTTACTCGTAAACAGCTTATTACTAAGGGCCTCGTTTTACGGTAATGTTGTTAATATATACCAGAAACTGATTAAAAATTCAGAAAAGCTGGGACGTAACTTACATTCTTTACGTAATAGGGGATGTTGACAAGATACTCTACTTGCATCCGTTAAATTAGCTTCGAGATTTAGTGACCTGAAAATTTTACACACATACTGGCCTCTCATTGATACTGCCGATGTCTACTGAAATATATGATGATTCTTGACCAAACCCTTCAGGAAAGTTTGAGTTTGATTTTCCTTCCGTAGTGCGACAGTGTTTTACCAGTAGACCAGGCTCCTTTAGCTAGCTGACAGATTAGCGGCGAGCACCCCTTGACTAATCTTTCAAAATTACGTATTGTCATAATCTCTCCTTTCAAGATTGTGGTCATGGAGTTAGTAGTCTACCTGTATTGGGTTTTATTCGTATGTTTACTAAACTATAGGAAAACGGGACAGATAAAGGGGAGGTTTGGGTACCCATAAACCGGTTTACTGGCTTTTGCTAGCGCCGGTACCAAGTTCGGCTGTCCCGAATTCTTAACGTTGTTTACGTTTGTCTTTTGTCTTATTTGTGTTTTTTCTGTGTAGTTCCCTAGCGGATTGTGGCATGTTATTATAATTTTCAGCCATTGTAGGTGTTTCATGTTGTCTCTTTTATTTCAATGTGGCGGATAATATAATTCTAGTCATTCTGGTCAAGGTATCTCTTTAATGACTAAAAAACTGTACGAAAATGCCTCAGTAAGGGAAAAAATTAACAACATTAACATTAACAGGTAATTTCTGTCACAGCTTTCTCTAGTTTTTGAAACATCTTCCATACCGGCTGAAATTTTGGTCCCTTGACCTTCCTTTCCCTTTTGTTATTTTAGTTGTTATTCAGTTTACACATTTTAGTATGTCTTTTCTGTTTTATTTTGGCCTATTTCACCATTTTTATTTTGTTCATGCATGTTAATTTGTAGCCATTGCACAACATATATTTGTATATTTCAAATATTCAAAAAGATTAAACAGCAGACATAAATGACTGGGCAATTCAAATTTGAAAATTAACTAAAATATGAAAAACACTTGATTTCTCGAAGCCATATTTGCCCCCAACAAAGCCTTTTGGGCAGTAATTGAAATGGAACGGGGACAGCAAATGCACACAATGGTTGAAAATTTCCATTACAGGCCACAATTCATGATGACCTGCATTACACAAACCAAAACAAAAGACAAAACACAAACGTAGGTACGATATGAAAACAAGACAGTCGTACTTGGTACAAGCAATAGCAAAGCCAAGTGTAGGGTTAATCCAGTGTTTTGTTACCAAAACCTCCCTTTTTCTCTGCCCCCTTTCCTCTATAAAATAAAAACGAATAATACAAAAATAATACAAAGAATTTCTTGACATGAAAGGAATTCGATATGAACGTTATTGTGAAAGATCGATCAAGGAGTGCTCCCCGGTATGCTGCCAGTTAGCTCAAGCTTCTTTCTTATTGTTTGGAGAAAAAAGATTCGTATGTTCGACAAAAACACGTGCGCTTAACAAGCAAATATTATTGACAACATTTTGTATTGCACACTAGTATCTATATAGTATAAAGCTGTTCTCTCTGATGATAAATGGTGGTAATAACAAAATTACCGGACAGAGTTGTCAAGAGCTGAAATCCAAGAGCCAAAAGGAAACCACCGGAAAAAATGTCGACCGCTATGGTCCTGACTTGGTACAGGCATTTCAAAAGAAATGGTGGGTTAAATCGGTTTCATGGCATACCAACCCAACCCCTTTCCAGCAGTGCCCGGTAGCAACTCAAAAGGTTGTAGATAAAGTGTATTTTGTCTATGTGATTTTATAAATAAAATGCGGGAAAATGTCTAGAAAATATTTGTGTTTTGGCATCCATTCCACAGGTAACTTCTTGTTAAATCATACGAACTTGGCCCATAATTCTAGATCTGTGTGGATTAAACTCTAACGAAAATGCAAAACAAGGAAAGCTCGAAAACCCTCCTGTCAGATTTTAACCAAACGTTGTCCAAAACTACAAATCTTACTCTCGGGTGTCTTAGATTCCTTGGATTCTTAATATCTGCTTGATAAAAGAAACCCCTTTTGTCATGCATTATATCTCATTATTCTCATTCTCATTAGCTATAATGTATTATGTTATATTTTTGGAGAAAACCTACAAGTTCTATCAACTTCTCTTGAGGTTAAAGACGTAAATGAAATGAAAATATTTAACACAGAATCAGCTAAGAACAGTCCTAACTTTGATAATCAATTACTAGTAGTTAAATTTAAATTGAAATAAAAATCTTATGAAATTTTGATTTCCGTACGAAGGAGAAAAAAAGGTAATGGTAACTTTGGTCTCAAAGATAGGAATATGGCATTTGAATGGGTGCAGAATAACGTAGGCAAAGTTCATTGTTGTAGGCCACAGGGTGGCTTCAAGGTGAGATGAAGAACAACAATAAAAGCGTTGTTTACCATGTATTTGTAGAGTCTGTCTCATGTACATTTACTCCATATCCTTTCAATTTTAGTTTATACGGAACTTCGATGGTGATATCAAAAATAAAAGTAGTCTCAAAATGTGATAGTGGGGTGTGAGCAGAATACCTTTCGACAATTCGTTTTCAATGTTATGTTAGAAGGGCTTGATAAACGGATTTAGTTCTAGTGCTCCTGATGAGGAATTAATTTCCGAAATGGCCATACAGCTCATTAAAATTATTGCAGTTGGAGTTAACATATGTGTTTTGGTCTCATGTTCATTTACTCCATTATTCTTTCGTAAAATATTTAATACAGGAGTTTGTCTTTTAATGCAGTGTGGGGTTGGTAGAACAATACCAGGAACTCTTATGTAATTGAAGACAGAAACGATCGCCTCGGATACAAGTAAGAATAAACCTATTGAAATAGATATATACTACATAAAAACAAACTATTTATGAAATTGAAGTACATTTATGATTTTTCCTATATGACAATTTTTCAACTAAATTTTAATTGAAAATTTGCCTGAAGCGCTGCAAATCGATTAAATATAAATCACCCTTAGCTCAACAGTGTTCATTAATTCATTAATGAGTGATTCCCTCCCCATCTATTTATGTATTGATTTTTCACGCATAAAAGTAGATCTGTTACTGGAGTGAAGTCGATTCAAAAGTCCCATATTCCCCGTGATAGAGATGTTTCCTCTTTATTTTTCTTGGATATGGTGTACTTGTACATGAGACTATATCTCAAAACACTTTTTTGAAATGATGGATTTCTTGTGTTTGGGTTTTAGTGCTACTGATGAGGAATTAATTTCCGAAATGGCCATACAGCTCATTTAAATTATTGCAGTTGGAGTAAACATATGTGTTGTGGTCTCATGTTCATTTACTCCATATCCTTCCGTAAAATATTTAATGCAGGACTTTGTCTTTTAATCCAGAGGGGAGTTGGTAAAACAAAATTCCCGTGTTAGAAATGTATGCTCTTATTTTTTCTTAGATATGGTGTACTTGTACATGAGACTTCTCTCATGTGTACACTTTGTTTATTTAAAACCTAAGGTTTAACTTCCACTATCGCAGTTTTATCCTTAGCTATATTTGATATTTCTGATTATGTGTATTTCTTTTGGTTTTATGAATTTTAAACACTTTTTTGAAATGATGGATTTCCTATGTTTGGGTTCTAGTGCTGCTGACGAGGAATTAATTTCCGAAATGGTCATACAGCTCATTAAAATTATTACATTTGAAGTTAACATATGTGTTGTGGTCTCATGTTCATTTACTTCATATCCTTTCGTAAAATATTGAAACTATGGACGAGATGGTTAGCCTATTTTGAAGTAAACCTATGAGATTTATATACAGCTATATCCATTTCGATACTTCTGCATGATTTAACCATCATGAACTTGTATGGCTAACGATTATTGTCATTCAGGTCTTCTACAAAGGAAGCAAATGTACTGTTGATCACATATAAAAGACATTTGCCACAAATTTAATTAACGAAGTTTCATAATATTACAGATTAAATTATATATTAAAAAATGGTCGACAAGAAACACCCACAATGACGGACGTTTCCAATCATAACATATCGTCTACAGAAGCTCAACCCAAACAGAAATCACTTGTTATATTCATTTATGTCGATATGGGTTGAAGAGTCGTCGGTTAACTCGCTGTTTTCTGTCCTGCTTTCCTGTCGGTACTCACACGATTTCTTTCCCTCTAGTTGTGATTATTTTCTTTCATTATTTACTTTATTTATGAATTTTCACCGTACGATCGTTCGGCTATATTTCTTTTTGGCATTAAAAATGTCTGAACAAAAACAGGGTTGTCGATGTAAATGGTTTGAATTCAGGATTCAAATCTATTTTCTAAAGCAACTTTTCTTCAGCTTTCGTTTTTTTTTTTTTAATACAAGATATTTTTGTACTTTTTAAACAATTTAATGTGGCTGTTGCCTTTTTGTGCAATATTTTTAAGGGGCCGACTTTCCGTTTCGGAATTTTCTCCGATATCATGGGTAAGGGTCAAAAGATGACAATTTAATTGAGACAGAAAAAAATAAAACTGGGCGGAAAAAAATAAGTACAACTTTTCTTTACCTTGAAAATAATCTCGAGACTTTTCGTGGTTGCAAGTAACAGTTTAGCGACAATGGGACAAAACAAAAAATATCACACTTTAAACCAATTACACTATCTCAGTTTTTGTTTTTAAATAATCATTTGAGAAAACCACAAATGCAGTATGTCATTATATTTTAGTCATTTTTATTTATTACATTGGTTTTGAAAGTTTTATCAACAAAACACTAATAAATACTATTTCCATGTCAGAAGCTGCGATGATGTGAAGCTTTTCTATTGGTAATACTATGCATGGTATAGAGCTTTTCGTAAGTGTGGTAAGGGATACAACTCAAATAATTCTGCTTCATTCAAACTATGTTTTTGACTAACTGTTAATGGCTATCAATACTGACATTTCTTATTCTCCAGTTTATTTGTATGGCGACTTGCTATAAAAGTAATTGCATCCTTGTACTTGATATTAACATTATAACTAATCTAAGATTCTGATTATCGCAAAATATTCAACGAATGATCGAAGAACGCAGTAAATTTCAGCAGTGTTCGATCATGAGTTGAATATTTTCGATAATCAGAATCTCTGGTCAGTTATTGTTTTATTATATAGATCTACTTTTATATAAAGGCCTTACTTAATGTTACAATTTGGTGAACTATGTTATCCCGCTGAGACGTAAAATTAACAACAAACTTGTTTGTGGAATTTCATATAAATCAGATTTTCCTAAAAAACAAAAGGGAGCTTACTATGTTCAAGACCCACCTTGTGTATCAAAATCATTAAAATCCCTGAAGGCAATCTTAACTTATCGTATGACATGGAGCTAATTCTCAAAATATACACTTTTTCACATAAAAACGATTTTTTTTCCCAAAAATCATTTTCTGATTTATCTTAAAAACGAAAGAGAGCTTTCTTAAGTCAAGTTCAAGTTTGAGTAAAGAAATCATAAAAATCGGTGAAGGCATTCTTGATTATCGTACGACATATAAAACGCTGACAGACAGACGGGCGGACACGTTGATTACTATAAAAGCCCTTTACTTCACGGTACCTAGCACAAGACCCTACGGCACAGGGGATATAAAACACAGACAGGGAATCCGTATCCCCTATGAAGAACCCAAATAACATATAATACACTCGCTGTAACCAACTTTAATAACATTATCATACTGAAGACTTTCTGTCGTTTCTGATGTAAATAGATGGAGGTTAAGGGGTAAAATGTTTTATCTTCATTATCAGTACAAACAAAAGAAAATGAACAAATAGAACAGAGGAATAAGTTTAAAGGGTTTCATATTTCTCCATTTCAATATAAACGAATTATGAATGGGCCAATTGAATGCACCTATCATATTTTGTCCTGTCTGATGTTACCGCTGCACTATAAGGTTTGTTCTGTGACGTCGGGAAATTTCACACACAGGAAACTTTTTTAACATGCGTGAAATGCCAATTTTCAAGTAAACAATCAATACGGGACTTTCGAGATGGGAACTCTAGTGTAAAATGTCCTTATATTTTTCCTAACATGATAATTCTTTGACTAAATTTTAATTGACGTAAAACATACCTAGCCAAAGCGCTAAAGATAGGTCAAATATTAATTTAGCGAGAACCGAGCGGTCAGTCTAAAATGAACAATCCAAGGGCAATGGCAACATTGGGAAACAAAGACATAACATGAGCACGGCACCGAAAAGAAAAACACGGACCCAATAAAAAACCATGGGTGAGATCAGGTGCACCGGTAGAGTAAGCATCACTTCTCCTTATAAGACACCCGTCGTGTTGAACATGTCAATTCCTGTAGGTAAGTCAAATGTGCTAGAGGAAAAACAAACTTTTCTGGCAAAGAGCAAGATCTGTTGTCATCTGGGAAACGGATATCCCATAGAGGTCCACAAGATCGTGATGTCAATCGTAAAATTCTGTAGTGATAACTTCAGGTTATGGGTAACATACCCTCGTTTTAGTAGCTTATGTGTAAGCAACCAAGGTCTTTCAATGTAGTCACTGAATCGACCAGAGGCACTTGAGTAGCGAATGAGTTGGGAAATGTAAACTCCATATACCGGTGCTTTAAGAATGTTGCTACAAAGAAAATGGGAGGTCATCGCGTTTGTCATACAGCCTAGTTTGTAGTGTACCTCTGTCGTCGATTTCAAGATTATTTAGAAATTACCTCTCGATGTATTGATTTTTCTCGTAAAGTAATAGAACTTTTTCGGTGCAAACACGACTCAAAAAGCATTTTCTCATATTTTCTGTATTATATAGTATAGAAAAGATAAAAACTTCAGCTTGAAAATTTCATCATATCAAACTGCCATTTATTTAAGTTCTAAATTTTTGTGACGGTTTCTTTTGACACTGTTCAAGGGATTTTCGTTTTTCTTTTCTCTTGGTCGGATCCAAGGCGCTTAATTGGATCAGCTTGAAAATTTCATCATATCAAACTGCCATTTATTTAAGTTCTAAATTTTTGTGACGGTTTCTTTTGACACTGTTCAAGGGATTTTCGTTTTTCTTTTCTCTTGGTCGGATCCAAGGCGCTTAATTGGATCATTGTCTGGTTTTGGAACTTGAACATTCTACTGTTTTGTTTTCAAGAACATGAAATGTAATATAATATTCCAAACAGATGATTCCATATATTGGAACGGCTGCTGGATATGAATCTCTGATTGAATAAATATAATAAACATCAAAATAGATTTTTTATGAAAATCATATAGAGGACTGAAGTTACGTATACTCAATTGAATCCCAAAATGCACATGTATTTTCTTTGTATGCTGAAGTAACTTTTAAAGTCGGAGTGTATAAGACTATTGAGTTTTGATGCCTGTTCGAAAATGCAGGCCAAAATTTTCCACCACATCGTTTACCATTAGGATTCCCATATTTAGCAAAGTTTGTCCAGTATGTTATCATTTTATTTGCCAAACGTATTTTTTCTTTAGTAGCAGGTATACCAGTTGCCTTGAATGATTTGAACACAAATAAAAGTTCAGTCGAATGACATACTTTTTCATCGCAAGGGGGGTCTAAGTATAAGGGTGAAGTTTCGTTAAAGATATATATCCATATGTTTTGGGTTGTTGACAGTTTTTTGGCTATGAAGTATGAGGGGCAAACAAATACAAAATCAGTAATAACCTCCCCAAGACTTAGAGATTGATCGCTCATTGTGTTGTCTATGTACCTCCCTATTATTAGGTCCTCTTCCGTAGTATTGGCCCTCCATTGTCTAATAATACCTTTAAATACGTCATTGCCTAAAGGGACCCTAAACATATCAAAAAACGATTCCGTCACCTTCATCAGCATTAATCCCAATAATAACAGGTTTTTTAGAATATATCCCGTTTTCAGCAGCATCAACAGCTGTAAACTTTAGTAAATTTCCGTCAACAACAGGTTCCCATGGCTGGGCACTTTCAATAACATTCATTGTCACTGGTTGCGTATTTACCATTGCTGCTAGTACTTCTTCCGCTGTCTTTAATTCCATACATGTTCTATTATTCGTATGACATCCGAGGTTTGAGGCAAAACTACTAAATTGTAATAGTGCATCTGATTTTGATTTAAAATTTACTCCAAAGGGCGAACTTTGCATAATAGCACTTCGGAATAGACTGGAGGATCTACTGGTAATCAAATGGGCAGCCATGGATGACGCGCCTGCGCTCTGACCAAAAAGTGTTACCTGCAAGAAAAAAAAGGTTTTTAAAACTTTATACCACAGTTTCACTAGATTTGATTGAAAGTACAGTCAAATCTGTTTAGTGGATAGCTCTTTAAAACGGGCATCTAGTCTCGGACCCCAACGGATTATTTATAATGATGTAATAATAATAATAATAATAATATGTATTATTATTTTGCTCTTTTCCATGTACACTGTTCAACGCGTGCAGCAGGCATCCTTTTTAGGTCTAAATTGATATAAATCTCAAATAACGGCCATGAGGAAAACGATTATTAGGAACAAAAACGGCAATTCTATGTACCTGTAGTCGTTAACCTTAAAATAATTGATGAAATCCATGTTAATTAGCAATTAGACTTTAAACGTCTTAATTTTTCACTCTCAAAAATAGAAAATTCCAGTATGAAAAAATCAAAATGCTTTGTTTTGAGTCGTTTTAACCTGGAAATGGGATGTTGTCTCCTTGACATTTACCCCATTTCCTTTCTTTTTCAAAAGTATGAAAAGGGAAATTTAAATATTCTTTCTTACATCATAACACATTGGTACCATTCATCAGCCGGGCCAGGCCTCGACCAGACTGACCCTGTGAACCCGATCTATTTTTAGTAACAGAGTTGTCTCAGCAACTATGAAGCCGTAACAGATCGATGATTAAATAATGTGATAGATAAAACTAATGTCTTTTTAAAGCCTTTATTTCTTACTTGGGGTCCAAACTTAGTTGACCAACTGTTTTGGGGTCTATGGACCAAAAACTCATTTTTGATGTCTGATGATAGTTTTCCTTTAGGATTAAAAGTACTTTCCATTTAAAAAATGTGAAGTAGGACTTGACCTTTAAATGAAGTCATGGTCAAAGTCACAGCCAACAACTGTATTATCAAAAATATATACATATGAAGCTTAGAATGTTTGCTTGATAATCAAAATGATAGTTTTAGAAAAAAAATAAGAAGTCAATTTATCAGGACAATCAATGATGAGAAGATAATGACGCAACTTTTGAAATGCCTATCAATTGTTCCTGGAACGATTGACGTACTAATTATCAAATGTAGTTCGGAAATTTCTAATTCCTTTTTCAATATGGTATATTCCTTCGTCCAAATAATGATTAATGACAGAAAAGTTTGGTGCTTGCTGCATTCGTAAAGGTTTTCTTGAAATTATAGACTTACCTTTTTCATCGACATTTAAAATTCGAACCTCAAGTTTTCCGAATAACTTTTAAAATTCAAGCCAAATGATTTTACATTTTAACACCAATAACCAATCGCATTTTGACTTGTTACCTTTTTGGGATCACCCCCGAAGTTTCGAATGTTCTTCTGTACCCATTCCAATGCCATAATCTGATCTTTAATACCAAAGTTGCCATCAATTGTTTTTCCATTGTATAGAAAACCAAATACTCCTGCAAATATATATCTTTTTGAAGTCTCCCAAACGAAGTTTTGGGAGACTTTATGTTTTTTCTTTTTCTCGGTCTTCTTTTTCTCATTCCGCAAAAAAAAATGTCCGACAGTTTCCTCGGCAGGTCTAATGTTGAAGTCTAGTATATATACTGAATGCCAGTGAAAACGCAACACTTAATTTTTTAGATTTTTTTTTCGCACAAATAACAATTTTCAAGAAATGTAACTGCCATTTTTTTTGTAATGACACAAGCTTTAAAAGATATCCGCATGACTGATTTTTGAAACAACGCCGACCGCAACACATGGCATGAATGCACAAGAATGGAGTTTTGGCGTGAATTTACGCATGATTTGTTTTTGTCCACTACAAAGCTGAACCCAGTGAAAACATTTTCCCATCTCAAGTATTGGGACCTGCTTTCATTTAATCCATGAATGATAGGGACTTTATACATTCCCTGTGTTGTTTCTCAAAATGCCTTGACATTACTTTAGCGTCTATCTCCTGTGAACCACGATAAATCAGTATGAAATTTTGCCAGCTTCTTTTGGAACATTTTGGAATTTGCAAATTTTTTTTATGTTTAGAATTGAAATTCTCAAAAATCGGTTGTTTTTACCAAAAAATTCAAACATTGCCATTTTGACAAATTTAAACTCTAAAGAACTTCTTGACAAAATTGGAGCTCAGAATTTGAAGAATGAGGCATTTTTCATTAATTTGTCGTCAGTGTGATTAAAATGTTCAGACAATTTGGAAATTTTGATTTTTCACCACTTCATCAAACGTTCATGCTGTGGCAAAATTTCAAGAATGGACTAAAAATGCACGGATGCAAACTTTAAGCAGACACTTGGCTTTGTAATTTAGCAAAGATTTTTTTTTAGCTCGACATGGAAGATTTCTAAAACATAAATATCAGGTGTTGCGCTTTCATTGGCACTCACTATATGTGAATGGATTCATTTAACTCTGAATTGGATTTGCCTTCAGGCTTACAAAAGAAAAACAAAACCGAAAACAAAATTACAAAAACATAACAAAAGCAAAAAAAAAACAAAAATCAAAACAAAAATCAAAAACAAAGTACTTTGTAGATTTTTATAGAACAAGCGTTATTTGTGTTCTTTATTACCTGCTTTTCATTATCGTTTTTGTGTGTGTGTGTGTGTCTTCATTTTTCTTTTCTGTGTCGTACTCATGTTATGTCTTTATTTCTTTGTTTTCCGATGTTCCTATTGTCCTTGTATTATTCGTTTTAGACTGACGTTTAAGTTTCTACTTACTTTCTTTTCAATGGGTTGTGACAAAAAAAATGAAAGATATAAAATTGAAAAATTCCCCCAAAAAAGATAAAAAAAAGATCTATACCTTATATTAAATTTCTGCTTAACTGACTTTTGTTTGATTCTTAAATAACTTGCAAAATAGTAAAACAGGCATGGCACATTTGCGGAACACTTAACAGACATATAAATCACACGATATTAGACCTGACAGAATTGTAATAAATAGGGGAATCACTACTGGTGAAATGAGATGTAATTCAATAAAACCGTACATATTTGTTGTCAGACGCTTCTGTTCAAAGAAAAGGATTTCAAATGTTTAAATATTTTCATTTTCGTCTATATGTTACATTGAATTTGTAAAATCAGGGAATTTGTAAAAATCACTGAAAATTCAGGGATTTTGTAAAATCACTAAATTGCTCAGTGGGTTTGTAAAATCCCTAATTAAAACCAGGGATATTACAAAATCCCTGAAAAATCAATCATTATTTTACTGATTCCCTGGTCATATTTAGGAAATTTGTAAAATGATTTTCAGATATTTTATAGCAAACAGAATGTTTAAAATATTTAGCATCTTAAGGTAAATCTATCAAAGATCCTTACTTTATATAAAAACATTAAAAAAAATTAACATTGGTAATTAATAGGACCGAGCTTAAAGTTTTTAATTCCGTTCAGAATTTCAGAGAATTTTAAGTTCGATGCAGTATGGCTCTGGAATCAATGAAATGATGAGCTGGTATTTTTTTTTTCTTCTTGAAGCTAAAAGTATGAAAAACAAATATTAAGCTATCAACGAATAACTTTAGAATAAAACATGCAACTACTGCGTATTATCTTTGTTTAGTCCATAATAGAAAAAATCCTAGATGTTCCGATTTTTTTCAACCCCTTCCAAAAATGTTAATTTGATATTTGCCAAATTATGGTAATTTTCTTCAAAATTTACAGCATTTGTTTTAAAACAACGGCAGTAGAATACCGAAGATACAAAATAAAACCTAAAATTCACCCGCCCGTGCTAAAATTAAAACAGTTTTTAGAGTGGAAATTCAGTGAAACTTGATATATGACTGTATCCTATATCCAGATACAGTATAAATAAGCACTGACACGTCATTTTAATAAAATGCTAAGGCTAGAATATAATGTGACTCAATTGAAATCTCATTAATTAAGATGAATCCATGAAAATATCTGGTTGATTTTGGGCCTTCCTGAACTTACTTATGTATTATGTTTACTAGTTATGTCTAAATAAGGTTTTTACTGTTCAAGTTTATGACAGATAAAACAGGTAAATAACAAACTTTTCATTTTTCTACAGAATGATTATCTCAAGTTTTAGAATTGCATTTGTAACATAAATTGTTAAACATTTTGTTATTTTGGTCCTAATCTACAAGAAAGTTAAATTTTGACGTCAGAATTTTATTTACACAAGGAATAGTCATCATAAATTTTGAATTGTTTTACTTACATTGTACATTCTTTATTTTTTGAAACCATAGGTTACAATATTGCCTAAATAAACAAACTATTCTGAGTTTGATTGTGCGAATTTCAGTGTAATCGGTTAAGAAATATTTTCACAATATTTTTTTTTTTTAATTTAGTTTTTTAAGTAGATTACAGTATTTAGGGTAGAAAACTTGGCGTGCGAATACTTTTGTGCAAAATCCTGTAATATATTTCCATTTTGTACACCTACATGTATAATGATTACTTCTGTTTGAAAATTTATTTAAGGTGTCTCAGTGGTATTATTCCGCCATTTTTGTCTAATAATTGTTCATTTAGGATTCATTCATTAAAAAATCTAACAAAATACTTATTTAAAATGAAAAGAAAGTTCAAATGTATTTTTAATTTATATTCCTAATCATTTTTATGACATTTTCATTACAAAAACGTGAGCTTAAACATATGAGCTTAAAATCTGTTGCTGGATTTACAGAACACAGAAATTATTCAAGGGAGATAATTTGATAAAATATTTTAACAAAGATATCACTTGAGAAATTACCATTTTGCAATTTTTCTCTCTTATTTCAACGGTGACCCCTAATTTTTATTTTTTATATGTAAATCACATAATGATAATTAAACACATGCAAAGTATGAAAAAATTCTATAATAGATTTTTCAAACTATCCTTTCATATGATAATTTTCCCTATCATTTCTATGTAAAATCCTGAAATTTTCAATTACATATTTTGCGCTTAAATGCACGGTGACCCCCATATTTTGTTTTACATTTTGAACATTAATTCAATTATGTTTCTACACAGAAAATTTCACAAAATTCTATAATAGGAAATTAATACCCTGCAGACACCTTAAAAACACCAACATCTTCCCCGAAAAATTTAACGTTCTATTTAAAATGTTTAATCAGTCTTTTTTTAAAAATCCCTAACGATAATTTCAGGGATTTTACAAAATCCCTGACAATTTCAGGGATTTTATAAAATCACTAAAATGGTCAGTGGTTTTACAAAATCACTAATTATTTCAGGGATTTTACAAAATCACTAATTTTACAAATTCACTGTAACATATATATCACTGGCTAAGATATATTTGCTCCCACATTCAACTGACTAATTCAAAATGAACTGAACAATCGATATTTTCCGGAGACTGTCTGCACAAATATCTCATTATAATATTTCGATAAACGAAAAATATACTATTATGCTTCACAGAGGAACTTTTTCGTTATTTCTTTCAGCATATCAAATTTGCGGGTGCATTGAATCTGCTCCACAACTGTTTAAACGGGTTATCTCTTACAAAAACAATTATAACAAAATCAATTCAAATACATTATCATTCTTTTGGATAATAGATTCAGCAATGAACTTGCCGCTTTAAAGCAATTGTGACATATTTTGACAATTTTTTTATCTTATCTTGTATAGTGCCTCTAAAGGCTAACTAATCCAACTGCCAATATGTCAGAAAACACGTGTTGCATAATCTTATTTATTTTTAGGAAGTGCACGTACTACAGACTATTTTACAAGATTTTCAACAACATTTTAGATTTTTTATAAAACTGGCCCAACAAAGAAACAAAATTCACGCCTCAATGACCATACTTCTTTTACGGCAATATCAATTTTGCATATGCAGGGTTTTATTTGTGGCCATTTGATCAAAAACAGAAAAAGAACGAAACGGGAAACCTATAAAGTAAATTATACTTGTAATTTGAATGCAGGAAAAGACCAGGCGTATTAAGTATACATAAAAAGGTCCGAAGCATCGCTAACGTTACATGTAAAAAAAAGCGTAATATTATTTCCTGCCATTTGTATTTTTCATGCATTTTTTTCTCCTAATTCGGTGACTCCATGTTTTTATTTTTTTTTTAATTTGTACAAGGTGATAAGAAGTTTCTTCTGTCGAAATATGAATAAATAATAATTGTCATTTTTCTGATAAATCGGTTTTTGTATTAGTTGCATTGTGGAAAAATGGCGGGAACTTATTTTGGGACCCTTACTTTAATCACATGCTAAATAGTTTCAATTGTTTTTAATGTTTAAATTGTCAGTTTATAAGGTATCAAAACACCGCCATGAAAGCAGAATTCACCAGCGTGTCATGCAGAACTGATACAATACTTTAAAATTTTTTAGGAATGTGTGACGTCACAGTTCCAAAACGAGGTCGTTGGCCACCCTTTTCTTATTAGTGATAATAAGAGGGCGTCCAAATATCTGAAACTGGAGAAAGTACCATTAAATTCCTATTGTAAGTTAAAATAACGGGATTCATTTTTAATCATTATAACTAAATACCGAAGTTACTGTGAATTTAATTTCTGCATATGCGCATTTCGACAACTTATGTCTCTTCAGTGCAGATAAAATCTCAAGGTTTGGAAGACCATTAACTTAAAGATATTTAAAACTGATAGAGAACAAATAGCCAATATGATCTAAATGTTAAGCCAAAATCAGCTTTGCGTGAGGGAGATACTCCTTAGTTTTCAACAAAATTTACAAAAATTTAGATATTGTAAGGTTCCAAAAATAATCGGCTTTCGGGTCAGCACCGAAGTACTGACTACTGGGCTGGTGAATATCCTCGGGGAATAACAGTCCACAAGCCGAGGTATCTACCAAGTGGTAACAAATAACTAAGTACCCATGTTACTGTGAATTTAATTTCTGCATATGCGCATTTCGACAATTTATGTTATTTCACACCATAGGTTCACGTCGTCAACTAGATGTCATATTAGAATCGAACTTTAAAATTGATCTACCTAGCTTGTAATTAATTGTGACCAAGATGACGTCACCCCTCCTTACAAACTTCTCCCCGTCATATACTTTTGCTGCTCCAGTTGAGAAGATAAAAAATCCACCATGGATCCACACCATCACAGCTTTACGATGATGTTTTCTCGTACCTACTGGAGCAAATATATTTCGGAATAAACAATCTTCAGACATCTGTAACATAAGCCGGCATGTATTTAGCTCATCAACAATAATACTATTTACTTCGAGAACATAGTCAACTGATCTTACTATTATATCATGATTGCCTTTAACTTGTGCTACGTTCATTCATCAACAATGAAAGGTTATGCAGTAAAAAACATAGTAAAACCAAGCAATGAAACAAGGCTTCTGATCTCGTGTGGCGGGTGAATATTGTTCACCTCGAGTTGAAGACCCTCAGGCGACATCAAGATGCAGACAGGAATAAAAGCCCTGTCCTTGATAAATTGGAGTTTTCTATGTATCGTGTGCGTTTTTTTCACATGTACATTCACTCCATATCCTTTCATTTTTCCTATTTTATTGGGTTTTTCATCCTGAAGTCACCATGAGGCTTTTTTAACAATGGTTTTTGCTCATACCTCATAGCAAGTTCAAGACGCTCCCTGGCACCGGTTTTAGAGTAATCAGTTAAAACTATATCCATGTGAGTCTTTACTCATGGAAAAACATCAAATTGACTGACAAAGTCTTCTAACAATAAGCAATGAAGGGATATGGAGTAAATGTACATGAGACAAGGTCTCTACAAATACATGATAAAGCAATGGAACAACGCTTTTATCGTTGTTCTTCATCTTGACGTCACCATGAGGCCTTCAAAAATAGGCTTTGTTCATACCTCATAGTAAGTTCAAGATGGTCCCAATTTGCGTGCTGTGATAGTGAACTTTAAAGCTGTTATGGATGTAACAACTTTACGAAAACAGTAAATGTAGAAATAAGCGTTCTAAAGGAAGAGTATGCCTTTTTATAATTTGTAAAATGTCGATATACCCAGCACCCCTTTTCACAAAAAATCTTACGATAAATTTTAGTCGCAAGTCTTTAACTTACGATTAAAATTTGTCGTAAGAGTTTTTGCGAAAAAGGGCTGCAGGTCTATTACTGCTGAATGAGAGAAATAAGAAATGCATGAATTACCTGTGGAATTACGCCAACAGCACATTCTGCAAAAGTACATGGTGGTTGGATACATAGGTTTGACACGTGTTGCATCATAAATACCACCCCAACAAGAAATATGTGTCGGATCTTTCCATCTATAATAAAAAGTTATAGTTATACAGGTCTCAAGTTATAGTTATACAGGTCTCATGATGGTATATGCCTCAAATGCAAAAGTTGATCGCAACATTGTATTGTTTGTTTATTTGTTTTAACACGTTTCCAACCCTTTTTTTGGAGGGGGACATCTATGATAACACTGTGCAACTTCAAGAGTTAAGCAGTTTTTCATGAAACAACCATTTGTGCACTATCAAAGCTTATTATAGGGAAAATAATAAATGATTTTCTAACCTGGTTTTCCGTTCATTGCGATTATTTCGCAACCAGATCCTGTTAAATTTTTGTACTTTCTTGTTTACCGAGGACTTTAAAATGTGAAAATTTAAAAATCAAGATTTAAGAAATTTTCGTGATAAACGAGAAAGACTAATTGACTTTGTATCTTTAATTCTAAATCAATTAATTTAAACTTGTAAGTACTCATTTCCAAAATGTGCCATCAGCGTGTTCTGGCATATATACATCGTTCAGTTTATACAAAATGAAGAACATTATACACTAGTTGAAAAGTATAGAAATAACTGTCAATAACATGACGAATATATTGTTATATCTGCAGACAAAGCTTATAGGTCCGCGTTGTTCATCTATATGTGTGTCATTTTTCTTTCTGTTCCGTACTCATGTGGTGTCCTTGTTGTTTGGTGTTGCAGTTGTTCTTTGAGTGTTTGATTTTTGATTGACGGTTCGATTCTCACTTACTTTACCTTGCTAATTTTCTAATAATATCGTTTTTGTATGTAAAACTTATTATTACAACTGCCTCATCAAAGAACTAGGCATTGATCACCACACACCAGATAATGTTACACAAAAAAGAGTTTCATTTGACAAATATGGAATCCTCTCTAATCACAGGGCATTCATGTCCTTCCTGTATTGGATACCTAAATTACAAAAGGCCCAAAACAACATCACATTTATCTGCAAAAGGCACTACATTGACTGCTTAATGAAGGAGATGGGCATTGACAATTCATTTGGCAACCCCATTTACAAATTCTCCACCATACCAAGGGAGGAAATACTAAGCAATCAAAAATCAGTATTGTCTTCTTTTAGTATCAATTTGAGTGAAGAAAACAACAACCTGCCTTGTATCTACTGGGTTCTTTAGTTACATAAACGTAATTACATACAAAGATACATTGCTGGGTCTGCCATATGGGTAACAAAACTCCTTTCTAAAACAGCATTTAATTGAAAAGTTTAACAACTCTTTCCGATATTTGGATGATATTTTAACTTTAAATAATGACGACTTCAATACGTATTATAAGGACATGTACCCTAAAGAACTTACTTTGAATAAAGCCAATTCTGATAATCATCATTGTCCGTTCTTAGACATCAATTTTGATATAACGAATGGTAAATTAGATACTAAAATTTATGATAAAAGGGACGATTTTTCTTTTCCCATAGTTAATTATCCATTTCTGGTTTCCGATGTTCCATTAGTGCCATCATATGGTGTTTACATATCTCAACTTGTTCGATTTGCTCGAGTATGTAATAACGTTTGCGATTTTAATGAACGGAATCTTTTCATAACTGAAAAACTATTACATCAAGGTTTTCGTTATCACAAACTAGTTAAAACCTTTACTAAATTTTATCATCGATACAAAGACTTAGTTCATAAATACAATGCAACCTGTAAACATCTAATCAAGGCTGGTATTTCACATCCCTTATTTTACGGTAATGTTTAACATAAGAGTAAAAATACTTAAACTCGCCTAACAAACTTATAAAACCTTTAAATCGTCTAATTCATAAGGGTTATCATTACGGTATTGTCGTCAAGTCATTACGTATGCACATTGATTTTTTGATAGGGTCTTTGCATTTTAACCAAACACATTCTAAATTTCTAAAATCTGTATTGCATGGACACGGGTTATGTATTCCGGTATATGTATGAAATCATTATGCTAAACTCCAGGAAGGGATCTTGGTGGAAGCTGTATACTGAGGGTACATAACTTACTTTGTCAGTTGGTAATGGGTCTGGAGCTGGCATGTCAGTTAACTGCTAGTAGTCTCTTGTGATTTCATGTTTATGTCCGTATATTTAGTTCTTTCAGTTTCATTTTTCACAAATGACTCAGTCCTGTTGCCAACTGAATTTTACTGTTGTTACGATTGTTTTTTGATTAATCACATTGGCTGTAGGGGGGAGGTTTGGGCCCAATAAAACTAGTTTAACCCCGCCGCAGCAGGTTTGCGCCTGTCCTAAGTCGGGAAATTTATTAAGCCTTTGTGTGTCTTGTCTTTTTTCTAGTTAGTTTACTTTATGTCTATAGGAGTCTAGGATGATGTTTATTTCGCAGAACTTGTTTACTCTTTATTCAGGGGCCGACTCCGATCTGCCGTTGGGTGTGGGGTTTTCTCACTGTTCATTGAAGATCTTATGGTGGCTTTGAGTTGTTATTACTCCCCTTTGGGTCGTTGTCTCTTTGACACATTCCCCGTTTCCCTTCTTTTTAGCTCACCTGGCCTAAAGGCCATGTGAGCTTTTGCCATCACTTGGCGTCCGTCGTCCGTCCGTCCGTCGTCCGTCCGTCCGTCCGTCCGTAAACTTTTCACATTTTGGCTATCTCCTCTGAAACCACTGAACCAATTTCAACGAATCTTTACAGGAATGATGTATGGAAGGTCTTTTTCTTAGTTTGCCGAAATTTTTCCGATCCGCCAAAAAACATGGCCGCCAGCGCTGAACTTAGATTTAACATTGGACCCTATTGGAAAAAGCATATATTTGCTATCTCCTCTGAAGCTACTGAAACAAATTCAACCAAACTTTACAGGAATGATGTATGGAAAGTCCTTTACTTAGTTTGTCGAAATTTTTCCGATCCGTGAAAAAACATGGCCGCCAGCGCAGAACATAGTTTTACATGGGACCCGATGGGAAAAGCAAATATTTGCTATCTCCTCTGAAGTTACTGAAGCAAATGGAACCAAACTTAACAGATATGATGTATGGAAGGTCCTTTACTTAGTTTGCCGAAATTTTTTCGATCCGTGAAAAAACATGACCGCCAACGCAGAACATAGTTTAACATGGGACCCTATGAGAAAAAGCATATATTTGCTATCTCCTCTGAAGTTACTGAAGCAAATGGAACCAAACTTTACAGGAATGATGTATTGAAGGTCCTCTACTTAGTTAACCGAAATTTTTTTGATCCCCGAAAAAACATGGCTACCAGCGCAGAACATAGTTTAACATGGGACCCTATCGGAAAAGCAAATTTTTGCTATCTCCTCTGAAGCTACTGAAGCAAATGGAACCAAACTTAACAGGAATGATGTATGCAAGGTCCTTTACTTAGTTTGCCGAAATTTTTTCGATCCGTGAAAAAACATGGCTACCAGCGCAGAACATTGTTTAACATGGGACCCTATGGAAAAAGCATATATTTGCTATCTCTTCTGAAGCTACTGAAGCAAATTCAACCAAACTTAACAGGAATGATGTATGGAAGGTCCTTTACTTAGTTTGCCGAAATTTTTTCGATCTGTGAAAAAACATGACCGCCAGCGCAGAACATAGTTTAACACTGGACCCTATGGTTAAAAAACAAATATTTGCTATCTCCTCTGAAGTTACTAAAGCAAATGGAACCAAACTTTACAGGAATAATGTATGGAAGGTCCTTTACTTAGTTTGCCGAAATTTTTTCGATCCGTGAAAAAACATGACCGCCAGCGCAGAACATAGTTTAACATGGGACCCTATCGGAAAAGCAAATTTTTGCTATCTCCTCTGAAGTTACTGAAGCAAATGGAACCAAACTTTACAGATATGATGTATGGAAGGTCTTTTACTTAGTTTGCCGAAATTTTTTCGATCCGTGAAAGAACATGGCCGCCAGCGCAGAACATAGTTTAACATGGGACCCTATGGGAAAAGCAAATATTTGCTATCTCCTCTGAAGTTACTGAAGCAAATGGAACCAAACTTTACAGGAATGATGTATGGAAGGTGCTCTACTTAGTTTGCCGAAATTTTTTCAATCCGTGAAAAAACATGGCCGCTAGCGCAGAACATAGTTTAACATGGGACCCTATGGGAAAAGCAAATATTTGCTATCTTCTCTGAAGTTACTGAAGAAAATGGAAGCAAACTTTACAGGAATGATGTATGGAAGGTCCTCTACTTAGTTTGCCGAAACTTTTTCCATCCGTGAAAAAACATGGCCGCCAGCGCGGAACATAGTTTAACATGGGACCCTATGGGAAAAGCAAAAATTTGCTATCTCCAATGAAGTTTCTGAAGCAAATGGAACCAAACTTTACAGGAATGATGTATGGAAGGTCCTTACTTAGTTTGCCGAAATTTTTTCGATCTGTGTAAAAACATGGCTGCCAGCGCAGAACATAGTTTAACATGGGACCCTATGGGAAAAGCAAATATTTGCTATCTCCTCTGAAGTTACTGAAGCCAATGGAACCAAACTTTACAGGAATAATGAATGGAAGGTTTTTTCTTAGTTTGCCGAAAGCGATCCGTAAAAAAACATGGCCGCCAGCGCAGAACATAGTTTAACATGGGACCCAATGGGAAAAGCTATATTTGCTATCTCCTCTGAAGCTACTGAAGCAAATTCAACCAAACTTTACAGATATGATGTATGGAAGGTGCTTTACTTAATTTGCCGAAATTTTTTCGATCCGTGAAAAAACATGGCCGCCAGCGCAGAACATAATTTAACATGGGACCCGATGGGAAAAGCAAATATTTGCTATCTCCTCTGAAGTGACTGAAGCAAATGGAACCAAACTTTACAGGAATGATGTATGGAAGGTCCTTTACTTAGTTAACCGAAATTTTTTCGATCCGTGAAAAAACATGGCCGCCAGCGCAGAACATAGTTTAACATGGGACCCTATGGGAAAAGCAAATATTTGCTATCTCCTCTGAGGTTACTGAAGCAAATGAAACCAAACTTTACAGGAATGATGTATGGGAAGTCCCTCACTTAGTTTGCCGAAATTTTTCCGATCCGGCAAAAAACATGGCCGCCAGCGCTGAACTTAGGTTTAACATTGGACCCTATGGGAAAAAGCATATATTTGCTATCTCCTCTGAAGCTACTGAAACAAATTCAACCAAACTTTACAGGAATGATGTATGGAAAGTCCTTTTCTTAGTTTGTCGAAATTTTATCGATCCGTAAAAAAACATTGCCGCCAGCGCAGAACATAGTTTAACATGGGACCCAATGGGAAAAGC